>CM055205.1:20450261-20467761 GCA_029224185.1 Karalla daura
GACTTCTACGTAGCGACGCTACGATAACGTTTCTCTAGTGGAAAATCAAAACAGAAAGAACGAGATGAAGACTGTGAAGCTGAGTCCTGTGTAGACTGGGGGCGGAGCCTGTTTCTGTGTTTTTATACATGTAAACTTATTCAACTCTGTTGCCCCGCCCACAGACCAAGCCCCTCCCCCTCACGCCATCCCAACGCTAGCATACGTGGCATCGCTGCCCTCAGGAAGCTCTCCTCTTTCCAACTATGATTCATTTCATTCTCAGTTATTGATCATGAGTTAGTTGAATGCACACAGTCTGAAATGAGCGCAGAGCTCATTCTGGGATTAGAGGTGGGAGGCACGCCTGTTTGGTCGGATCTGATTGGTTGAAAACTTCAAAGTGTTGATAAGATTGCTTGAGATTTAAGAATATAATGAAAAGGTGAACACTTGAAATAAGAAATTGACTCTTATAACAAGATAAATTATCCGACCCATCTATCTCAATCTGTTTGTTTTAATAGTATCTTGGTATAAAACAGATGTTTTGCAGCTCAGTCTTGTTGTTTTCAGAGTTAATAACTTTGCTCAGCGTTACTGTCGTCTGGTTTAGGGGAAGCTCGTCAGGTGGAATCATCTCGCTGCGTGGACACATCATTTTTCTTCCATGCAGTTCTCATTTCCTTAAAACCTTTCTGCAGTTATTAAAGATCCCCCCCCCCCCCTCCTCCCCCCCCCCCCCCCCCCCTCCTCCTCCTCCTCCCCCTCCTCCTCCCCCTCCTCCTCCTCCTTGTTCCCAGGAGGACGGGGTGAGTTTGTTTCACCCCCGGCTGCAGCCCCCGGCCCTGTACCCGGGCGGAGCCAGCGAGGACGTGACCAGCGATGAAGAGCGGATGGTCATCTGTGAGGAAGAGGGCGACGACGACGTCATGGGTGAGATGATGAAGAGGCTGGGTGCAGTCATGGTTTCACTTCCTGAAAGCAGCTTCAACATAAAGGGAAGAACGAAGGAGAAGAGTCAGTAGTAGTGTTCAGACTAGATGAAAACAATGAGTAAAATACAGAAACGAAAATCTTCTAGAACGTCGTTTCACATGATGTGAAACTTTCTAAATAATTTCTGGAAATGTGTGAAACTTAAATGTAAAAAACCAATAAGAGAGAATACTCTCTGTAGTCTGTAGAAAACAGCACATGTAGTTTGGGACTTTCTATAAGAAGTAGCTCTATAAGAGAAGATGCCAGGCATCACTCTTAGAAATGTGCACAATAAAAAACTGATACTGTACAAACTCCATTTGGAAAACCTGTTTCAGCTCCTCTCCTGAGCTGCTCCTCCACACGTGTCCATCTAGAAGCTGATCTCAAAGTGTGATGGAAACACTTTGTTCACATCTCCAGGTCACGTGACCTGACGTAGGGGTCACATGACCCGTTCCCTTCAGACCAGATGGACAGAGGAGGAGACTCAACTGTTTCTACATCTGATTCAAAGATCTAAGAGAACTATGTTCTGGACGTCCATCTTCCTCAGAGTGGAGTCTTATGAACATTATTTTATGAAGATTACAGGACCAGGACTAGGAAGTCTTGGCCTCTGGAGCAGCTGGACTCATGTTATGATGTGTTTTCATGATGTTGTGCTGCCTCCTGAATCATCTGCGTCCATCCTGCAGAGGACTCCTGTCCAGAAGGTTCCATCGACCTCAAGTGTAAAGAGAGAGTGACGGACAGCGACGAGGACGAGCCTGACGGACAGGTACACACAGTAACCATCGCTGACTTCTGCTCAATTGTCTAATTTTAGCTGCTTAGACAAAAGTCTGCGTGTGTGTGAGAGACACATGATAAACTGTTTTTAGCATTTCCTTGTTCCTTATATTAAGGTATGAAGTTAAAATTGTTGGATTTGAGCTTTTTAAATTTGAATATATCATGGTTTCTTCTATGATCTTCTATGATGATGGTAGGACAACATAATGAGCATTTTTCACTGTTTTTCCAACATTTTGTTGGACCTTGTCGGATCATTTGACAGATGAAAGGAGCATGAGGATGATTGTTGGAGCTTTGAGGGAGATGTTCCTCCGTTTTGCTCAGACTGTGAAGCAGAGTTGGAAGCGTTCTTGTTCCTCTCCTCCTCTCCTCCTCTCCTCCTCTCCTCCTCTGTTCTTCACGGTCTTTATGAGCGCAGCGGTTAGGTCTCCTGCGGTGGATTCTCATATCAACAGCCTAATTCTGCCTTTAAATCATCAGATTGAGTTTTTCTGCTTTATTCCCATCGAGCAGTAAAAAGCCACCGAGTTGAGAAACTTTTCAGAACATTTCACAGAAACTTTCTCTTTGATCTCTCCCTCTCTCTCTCCCCCCCCTCCAGCATGGCTTCCAGCCAGTGGCTCGCTCCTCTCTCCCCTCTTCCTCCCCCTCTGCCTCTCACTCTGACTCCACCTCCTCTAAAGGCAACGGAGGAGGAGGAGGAGGAGGAGACGAGGGTTCTGAGAGGAAGAGGAGGAGAGATGGAGGCGATGAAGTGAGCGAGGGAGGATCCAAGAGGGAGGAAACACCCGGAGGAGAGGGAGGAGGGCAGCAGCAGGGTGGCTCCGCCCCCCGGCTCCCAGGCTCCGCCCACTGTGCGCATGGCCCCCACCTCGGTCACCAACGTGGTGCGGCCCGTGGCCAGCAGACCAGCAGAGGGCGCCGTGGCGCTCAGCTCGCTCCCCCAGGACGCGGCGGCGCTCCTGGCCGGAGGAGGCGGAGCTCAGCAGCTGTCCGTCACTGCAGGGGGTGGGTACCCGTCCTCCTCCCCCCTCCCCCTCCCCGCTCCCCGACTCCCCCCTGGGGGGCGGAGGCCTGGTCTCTAGCCTGCTCCTGGCTCCTGGGGGCCCCGTGGCCCCCCCCCACCAGCAGACCCTCCCCCTGCCCACGGTCACCGCCGCCCTGGCCAATGGCGTGCACCCGGGGGCGGGACTCAGAGGTGAGACCGAGAGCAGCGATTGGCTGAGAGGTTAGCGGTCATACAGGACGTTCACGGGCTCTTAAACCTATTAACAGCTGATTAACCAATTAAAACCAAAATGAAAAGTGTTTCTCTTTGTTCATATTTAAGCTCTTACAAAGGAGTTTGACTGTTCTACTCATTTTCTATTTATCTATCTTTATCTTTATCTATTTTTAACCCTGTTCTCTGGTGTGAATATAGAAGCTATGAAACACTGGTTTCATCAGGAAGGCCTATTTTAGAGGCTTTTATGACAGAGCCCTACCTCCAGGTTTCACAGGTTAGAGAGGTGAGAGGAAATACGGGATCTTAAAAAGTATTAAAAGTTGATAAATCAGTTTTGGGAAAATGAAGCCCCTTAAAAAGTTTTTAAAGTTGTGATTTTGTGAGGTAATTTGTTGCTGTTTGAACTCTTCCCAGATAGTTTGACTGCACAAAGTTGCATCATAACACGCTGGACCGGTGAGCGTTTCGGCTGCGTTCCTCTCGTTTCCCTCTGTAAACCGTCTCCCCGGGAGGCTCTGAGAATAGCTCAGCACCAGCAGACGTGTGATTGACGAGAGGAACGCTACCCCCCCCCCCCCCCCCCCCCCCCGCCTCAATCACTCTCTATTCACGAGAACCCGCCGAAGCTCCTCCGTCTCCACCCACCTCCCGCTCTGCCTTCACCTCCAGCGCCTGATTCATCTGTTTCTTATCACGCCCGCTGTTTTACTTCTCTCTCTCTCTCTCTCTCTCTCTCTCTCCCTCTCCCTCTCTCTCTCTCTCTCTCTCTCCCTCTCTCTCTCTCCACTCATTAGTCCAAGCCCAGTCGCCCGTCTTGCCGAGCAAGATGTTGGTTCCCATGGCAACAGCGGTGAGAACAGGGTCTACTCCTCCTCATCCCTCCATCTCCCTGGTGGCTCCGCCCCTTCCTGTGCAGAACGGCCCCGCCGCGGCCAATAAGGTGAGAGACGTGGGATCACGCAGAGCGGAGTCAGAGCAACAGGTCGGGCTGGATGAGTCCTCGACTGGTGTCTGAAGCCACCTGGAGGAGAGGTGTGCTTGATTTAACACCTCCTAACTCCTCCAGACGGATGTGAGATTACAACATCGCTTTGAGCCGTCCAAAAAAAAAACGGTGTGCAAATGTTGTTTTTCCTCACTCCTTCCTCACTTTCCACACTTTTCCTCACCTTTCTCACAAAAACTTTAAAGCGTTCTGTCAAGTAGGTCCGTGCAGCTGTGTCCAGTAACTCCTCGGCTTGTTGGACTCGAGGACATCACACACTGAGCTCTTTGTTATGTTTGACTCACTTTTTTCTAGATTTAAGAAAGTAAAACTTCTGAAGTATTTTGGGGGTTTATTGCAGCATCTGAAACACATAGTCTGGTCTAGTTATGTTGGAAAGAGTTGCTCAGATTGTGTTTGGAGTTTGTTACATCTGTGTTGTAATATTGCAACACAGGGCCAGTTGTTGTCATGGGACTCAGTAAACAATCAACCCTGCAGATCAGCTCTTTAATGTTATTGATATTTGTTTAGACAGCGAGAGGACAAATACAGAGCTCCTCTCTCATCTAGGACCAGTGTTTTAACGTGACTGACTGAACCAGATGTAAGTGACTGAAGCAGTGTTTCTGTATGTGGGACTGACGGGGTTAACAGAGGGAGGGAGCGCGTCTACTAATGCGGCTAAACATCCTCCTCGTCTTCTCTGTCGACTCACTGAACTCCCATGATCCTCGGCTGCCACACCTTCATCTCTCGTCCTCCTCCTGCCTCTCAGCGCTTTGGCTGAGAGACCTCTAGTGGTGGGAGTCTCACACTGCGCAGACGAGACGCTTATCAAACGAAACATCTTTAACGTCTGCGTTTAGTCGTTCATCAGATCAGATCAGACCCAGGAGGAGTGCAGAGTTTACTAGTACTAGTTTACTAGTACTAGTTAAGAGAATATTTAAAGGTTTACTATAGTAGCCACCAATAAGTAATCATAATCAATAATAATCAGAGAGATGGATTGCTTTATTAATCACATACTGGGATATTGTTGTCTGAATAATAACCCTAACACTAACCCTAATAATAAGGTAAAACAATAAGGCGCCCACAGGGATGAGTAGGAACTAGTGCAAACAATGAGCAATAAGGTAATAAAAATCTCTAACAAGGAGTAAAAATATCCAGATAAGTTTGCCGGATGTTTGATTTTCTTTTTTTTACTACTGAAAGATGTTGGAGTAATGTGATCAGGACCCAGGCTGGGCCTGGGCCCGGGCCTGGGCCTGAGACTGGGCCTGGGCCTGGGCCTGGGCCTGGGCCTGGGACTGGGCCTGGGCCTGGGCCTGGGCCTGGGCCTGGGCCTGGGCCTGGGCCTGGGCCTGGGCCTGGGCCTGGGCCTGGGCCTGGGCCTGGGACTGGGCCTGGGCCTGGGCCTGGGACTGGGCCTGGGCCTGGGCCTGGGCCTGGGCCTGGGCCTGGGCCTGGGCCTGGGCCTGGGACTGTTCCAGTGGAGACCCAGTGTTGCTAAGTCTTCTCGTCCTGTTCCAGATCATCCAGATCGCTCCCATGCCGGTGGTCCAGCCCGCCGGGGCAGCGGCAGCAGCAGTGCATCCTGGGAGTCCCTTCCCTGTTTCCATGGCGACGGTGATGGCTCCGGGTGCCGCCCCGCCCCCACAGACCGTTCTCCTGACCTCCCCGCCCACCAGGTCACACACACACACACACACTCTCTCTTATCCTCCATCAGCTGCTCAGAGCTCCGGCCTCCTTCAGTTTTAATGTCCACGCTCACTGTGGAGCTGCTCCATCACCTGTGGAAACCTGTTCTAAAGCCAGATGGACCCGGGCTGTTTGTTTATTGTTTTCTGTGAAAGTGGAGAGAAGATACTTAGATGATTTTGGCCTGTTAGTGGAAACAACAAACAGTGTAAAGTCTCTGTTTGGGTTCCAGTTCTAGGAAAAAAGAAGTCATCAGCAGAATAATCAATAGACCGCTGGGTTCGACAGGATACAGAATATGATGTGGTCATTTTCTGTCCCACAGAATAATGGTAATGTTCTCAGACAAATAAGATATAGAATAGAATAGAATAGACAGTTGCTACTGAATATAACTATGGACCAAAAATGAAAGAAATGACAAGAAAAATATAACAAAAATGAATATTTGTATAAAAATGGAAGAACATTCGTACAAGAAGACATTCCCAGATTTATATTTATTATTGATATATATAGATTTGGAATGATAGATAGACATATAGACACATATATAGACAGACAGACAGACAGACGTGACATTATCTATTATTCTAACTCTCTCCTCTTCCTCTTCCTCTTCCTCTTCCTCTCTGTAGGATCACGTACGTCCAGTCCACGGCGGCGCCCCAGCAGCCCGCCGCCCCCCCAGGCCCCGCCTACCTGCCCGTGTCCCCCTCCCTGACCACGCTGGGCTTCACCGCCATCGCCCCGGCCGGCCAGACCGTGGTGCAGCCCATCGTGGGCCAGCCGCCGCTTCTGGCCCCGCCCCTCAGCTGTCAATCACAGGCCCCGGGCCCCGCCCCCCCGGCAACCGCCGGCCGCCAGGTACATAGCAACGAAGCCAAGCTGCCCTCAAAACAAACACAAAGACTGTTGACCCTCAGAATAATGAAGTTATGGAACATGAGTTAACATCATGTGATTACAGAGTATCAACAAAATGTAAACAAATAAAGTAATCACTATGAGATCAGGAAGTCTGTCCGGTTCTGCCAGGAATCCTCTGAGAAAAGAGTAGAAAGTCGTCCGGTCGCCTCAGCCTGACTCAGCGCTGTCAGAACAGAAGTCACAGCATGAAGAAACACGTGTCGCACACACATCCTGTTGGTTCTTCACTTTTAAAGGTCAAAAGTGGAATCTCTGAGAAAGTGAAGCAAGCGGTGTATTCCTAAATCCTGTGAAAGCAGACCTTATATGAAGAAGGTGGGTAGAGCGGTCGGCAGCTCCTCTAAGATCACAGCGAGCTCAGACGAAGCGGCTGCGCTGCCTCCAGCTGCTGATCCAGCTGTTTGTTCTCAACACAAAGAGACGCAGAGGAAAAGCAGAGAGTGAATCATCCAGACGGAACTTTGCTCCGCTGGAGAGTGAAGAAGTAGAAGTTCTTCTGTCACTGAGGGTGTCACCTTCACATAGGTTTTATGTTCTTTTTCAGCGTAAACAGCTTCTCAGTACTGAAACACATTGTTTTGTCTGGAGATGAATTAATTCAAGTTGTTAAATTAAAATTTCAAAATGTAGAAAAAAAAAACATTTTGTGGTGCAAAGAAATATCTTTCAAAGATGGAAATCTATGGAAATCTATCTATCTATCTATCTATCTATCTATCTATCTATCTATCTATCTATCCATCATATATCTAGCTCCACATATAAACTGAAAAACATGAGTTTATACCTTTTACTTTCACAAAAACCACAAAACAAACTCCCCGTAGCGTTATAATTTTGTTTCAGAACTCTTTGGTTTTACTTCTTTTGATCCTGACGTCCTCCTCCTCCTCCTCCTCCTCAGGTGCTGACTGCCATCTATCCAGCCCAGACCGTTGCCCTGGCGACAGGCGTGGTCTCCGTGACGACGGCGCCCCCGGCGGTGGCGGCCCCGGCCCCTGACGTGGTGAACCCGTCCTCGCCGGGGGCCCCGGGGCCTCAGGGCTCGGCGGGGGCCCCGGCCCCCCCCCAGGCTGGGGCCGAGCTGGAGATGAAGGTGGAGGTGAAGAGGGAGAGGGAGAACTCCCCGGAGGGAGGAGACGGAGGAGGAGAGTACGCCTACACCAGCTCTGGCTCCTCATTGGCCGGCTGTGTGAGCAGCACCATCGCAGGTAACCAGACCAGGCTTAATGCTGTAGTATTATAGTGGTAATATTAGTAATAGTAGTGTTATTATTACTAATAATAATAAAAATTCGTTCAAATGGGAACATTTTTGAGGAGAAAAATAATAACACACTAATCCCAATGGAGCTTTAAATGTATGTTATTGATAACAGCTGTGAGGTGCTTGAAAGGCTCAGAAAAGGAAGTGCTGGAAGTGCTTGAAAACCATTGAAAGGTTCATGAGTCCTGTAAACAACACAACATCATCAACACAAAAACCTGTTTGTGGCTCTTCTTCTGCACTTCTGATTCAGAAAAGATAAAAATGTGTTTCTTCTGATATTTTATGAACAGTTGTAGATTCTGGGAATGTTCTGATATCTACTTTGCAGGATGACGCCTGAGGCTATTTTTTAACTGATATTCATCTGTTCCAGTAAAAAAAGAGGAGGCGATCCTGCACATCAAAGAGGAGAACATGAGATCGACGAGTCGCAGCGAGGCGGACCGCGAGCGAGGGCCGAGGGAGAGCAGCGACTGGAAGGGGGAGGAGCACAGCACAGAGGTGAGGACACCTGAGACCTGAGGCCTAAAGCCTGAGACCTAAAGCCTGAGACCTGAGGCCTAAAGCCTGAGACCTGAGGCCTAAAGCCTGAGACCTGAGGCCTAAAGCCTGAGACCTGAGACCTAAAGCCTGAGACCTAAGGCCTAAAGCCTGAGACCTGAGGCCTAAAGCCTGAGACCTGAGGCCTAAAGCCTGAGACCTGAGACCTAAAGCCTGAGACCTAAGGCCTAAAGCCTGAGACCTGAGGCCTGAGACCTAAAGCCTGAGACCTGAGGCCTAAAGCCTGAGACCTGAGGCCTAAAGCCTGAGACCTGAGACCTAAAGCCTGAGGCCTAAAGCCTGAGACCTGACACCTGAGACCTGAGGCCTAAAGCCTGAGACCTGGGTCCTGAGGTCTGAGACCTGAGGTTTGAGACCTGAGGTCTGAGACCTGGGTCCTGAGGTCTGAGACCTGAGGTCTGAGACCTGGGTCCTGAGGCCATTAGTTGATTAGCATATATCTATATATTGAGAGAGAGAGCGAGATAGAATATAGTAGAATATAGTAGAATAGAATCGAATATCAGTCCCACAGTGAAATGTCCAAATATTACTTTGGCAGGGTCGTCAGGGAGTTCTGATCTAACAAATCCACCAGAAAGTTTCAGTGTTTTCCTTCATTTCTCGGGGAATTATAATCCCTGTGTAATCCCTCTCTCTCTCTCCTCCTCAGGCTGGACCTCGGTCCCCTCCTCCTCCCCCCTCAGGTCTGGAGCCTCCTCCTCCTCCCCCCACAGACAGAGACCTCCCCACCTCATCCAAGAAGACCAAGTTCAGGCCCCCGCCGCTCAAGAAGACGCCCGACTCCCTGGACAAGTGAGTGAGGCGGCTTCCTGTGGCTCCTGCTCTGCTCCCTGGTTTAGTCAAACAAACCTGCAGAGTCACATTCAGCCTCTCACCCTGGTAGAGGAGGCTGCCCCACACAGCCCGTCTGCTTCAGGCAGCCTGGGGGTCACTGGGATCAGACTCCTGACCACGCTCCCCAGTCGTCCAGTAAACCATGTGAAATAAGTGGCTGGAGCCTTTAGAGCTGCAGTGTGATTCAGTCTGAGCTCTGCTGGGTTTTTATCCTGTTTCCAGATGTACAGAATCGCTGGTTTCACTCATGGTCTCGCCAGACGTTTCCCATCATGTCGTCTGATTCTGAATCTCAGAGTTTGGTTTGGTTTGTTTGCCAGAGCAGAATAAAACAAGTCTGCTCGCTCCGTCTGGCTTCCTCCCTCACCGAGAGACAATGTTCTCTGTGTTTTAACAGTTTACACTTCCTCAGGCGGAGGCTCCTCTAACAGGAGCCGGTCTGCTGCGATGGAGCAGCTTGAGGACGAGCTGCACCGACTCGACTCCGTTTGTTGACTTAGTTTAACACCGGCTTTTACACATGGTGGCTCCTGGCTCCATTTATAGCTCATGACCAATCCTCGGACCGAGGAGGAACGATGGAGGCAGCTTGTTGCTTAGAGGATGTGAGGGGGCGGAGTGCTCACCCGTTATACTCAGACAGCAGGAGAGAGGGAGGGAGGGGGGGGGGCAGACAGAGAGGAAGAGAGAGAGAGGGACAGTGACAGAGGGAGAGGGAGGGAGAGAGAGAAGAGAGAAAGAGGGAGAGAGAGGAGTGAGAGAGAGGAAGAGATAGAAAGAGGGAGAGAGAGGAGAGAGACAGACAGAGAAAGGGAGAGAGACAGAGAGGAAGAGAGAGAGACAGAAGTGAGAGAGAGGGAGATTGACAGAGAAAGGAAGGCAGTGAGAGAGATAGAGAGGGAGGAAGAAAGAGGGAGAGACCAAGGGGGGGGGGGGCAGAGGAGGGCAGAGGAGGGAGAGACAGACAAAGAGGGAGGGAGAGAAAGAGAGAAAGGAGACCAAAAGAGAGAGGGAAAGACAGATAAACAGGCAGAGGAAGCCCAGGTACCAGTTGCCAGAGTCCGTCCCTTCGTGTCTGATTCCATATTTTCTCCTCCTCCTCCTCCTCCTCCTCCTCCCCCTCCTCTTCCTTCTCCTCCTTCTGCTCCTCCTCAGGAAACATGGCGGTGTGAGCTCAGAGACGTACTTTGAGGTGCGCTTCGCTGAGCTGCCGGAGTTCAACCCGGAGGAGGTGCTGCCCTCCCCCACGCTGCAGAGCCTGGCCACCTCCCCCAGAGCCATCCTGGGCAGCTACCGCAGGAAGAGACGCAACTCCACCGGTGAGGAGGCGCACGGACGCGCTCCCCCCTGGCTGGGCCAGAGCCTGCACAGCCAGGCGGCTCCTCCTCAAACAGTCCTCAGAGTTCTGTGTTCAACAATAACTAGTAATAACCTAGCCACACAGTCAGACAGTGTTATTACTATTTGCATTGTTGGTATTTTATCATTTAAAGTAGCAGAGCATTTTATTTTGGAGGTTGTTGGAGTGGAAGAAGATCCTGTAACTTGGAAAATTGGAAAAAGTCTCTTAATTCCTAATAGTGTGAAAAGAAAACTTTTGCTGTAGTTCCTAGAAAGGTAATGCTTCTCTAATGTGACCAGAGGTGACTCTCAGACACCCTCAGTGCCAGCTCTACAGCCTCTCTTTTTGACGTCTGTTTCTCCTGTTCCCCCCTCCTCCTCCTCCTCCTCCTCCTCCTCCTCCTCCTCCCCCCCCCCCCCCCCCCCCCCCTCCTCCCTCCGTCCTGTGCCCGGGTGTGTGCAGAGCTGGAGCTGACAGCTGACGACCCCAGCTCCCCGAGGAGGAAGACGCGTCGTCTGTCCAGCTGCAGCTCAGAGCCCAACACCCCGAAGAGCGCCGCCAAGTGTGAGGGAGACATCTTCACCTTCGACAGAGCCGGTAGGTGGAGCTCCTCCTCCTCCTCCTCCTCCTCCTCCTCCTCCCTCTGAAGCCTCCGCCCTGTGTGCCCCTGCAGGAGCAGAAGGAGAGGACCTCCTGGGAGACCTGGACCGAGTCCCCTGCTCGTCTCTGCGTCGGACCCTGGACCAGCGCCGGGCCCTGGTCATGCAGCTGTTCCAGGAGCACGGCTTCTTCCCGTCAGGTAAGAAGAGTGAGGAGGTCCTGGCCTCCTCCCCAGCCTCCTCCCCAGCCTCCTCCCCAGCCTCCTCAGGAGGAGCGCTCCTCGTCTCACCACCGAGGATGTGACAGCTCTAATGAGGGGTTCATACAGGTCCTTGAGATCCTAGAACTTGGGAGTGCAGAGCTGTGTGCAGAAGCTCTTTAAACATTTTCTACAGTTGTGCTGAGATGTGACGAGCTGAGCTGGAACCTGTCATATTTTATTTCTTTCATCATGTTTTTAGGTTTGAAAAGAGCATGGATGTTTGACGATCAAAATGGAAATGTTTAAACTCAGATATATAAACTGACCCAGCCTGGTCTGATAGTTCACTCACTGGGAGGTTCAGATTAAGAGTTTCATTTCTCATCCTATTTCTGTTTGAAAACAAAATGATGTTTTATATCAAAACAATAACAATAATGATAATAATTCAGAGCAGCTTTCATACAAGCCTCGTAGCCCGAAATGCTTTACAAGGAAAAGCAAAAACAACCGTTATAAGAATATAATACAATTTAAAGTAAAATAACATCTTTTTCGCTGTATGAATACGATATATTTGTATGATTATGTCAAATTATAATAGCTTGAAAATAGACGACAAGGTTGTTTTGTTTCCACTCATTAGCTCCAGACCCTGAGGGTTTGATACGTGCTGGAGTGTAACTTTAGAGAAGAAGCACAAACCACGATGATGAATAAACTTAAATTACAGACACATTCTGATATAACATTAGGAAACAAAGGAAGAACGCTTTAATCCTTTAGAATATTTGAAGTTAGCTGAATGAAACCTCAATCCCTGTTTGGAACTTGATGAATCCAACCTGTCGGCTCTGCCCGACACCCAGCCTGCTTGTTACAGCTCTTCATCTCCTCCTGCTCTCCTCCTCATCTCCTCCTCATCTCCTCCTCATCTCCTCCTCATCTCCTCGTCTTCCCTCTCTCCCTCTCTCATCTCAGCTCAGGCCACTGCTGCTTTCCAGGCGCGCTACTCGGACACCTTCCCCACCAAGGTGTGTCTGCAGCTGAAGATCCGCGAGGTCCGGCAGAAGATCATGCAGACGGCCACCCCCGGCACCATGGAGCTGGGCGGCCCCCCCGAGGCCTCCTCCCACAGCTCCTCCTTCAGCCAGCCGTCCCGGGAGGACGCAGCGGCCGAGCAGCACGCAGACAAAGGCCGGAGCCCCGAGGAGCCCAAGAGCGAGGGATCCTAAAGCTGGAGAGGATGACAGAGAGGGAAAACCAAGGAGAGGAAGAGGAAGAGGAGGAGGAGCCTGTCATCCCAGCAGAATGTCCACGTATGTGCGTGAAGCAGGAATGTGATCCGTTCTTCTGATCTTTACCAGACCTGGGCGGGAACAACACCGGAGCATGACATCCAAGCTGCCCTTGATTCATCTGATCCTACGTCTTCTTCTATGGAAAGAAAAGAGAAAAGCCTCAAAAGTGGACAAACACAAGAAGTCCCGATGAGTCAAGTGCGTCTTGTGCCCCCCCGCCCTTAAAGTATCCAGAATATTCTCAGTCCACACTCTGCCCAGGTCTGCTCTCAGCACATTTGTACAGTAGTTTGTAGTTTGACACACAAACTCTGTGGTACACGCTCTATCTCTCTGGCACACACACACACACACACACACACACATACACACACACACAAACACAAAACCATGGTGCATACGTAATCTCCAGCATGCACATGCTCCCACATAAACACACACAGACTCTTACCAAATCAGACTGTTACTCTTGGTTGGTAGGCCCCAGGAGCTGCCACCAAGGACCGTGACACACACACACACACACACACACACACACACACACAGAGGCACTTTGTCACACACACACTTTGTGCAGATGCAGTTTGCTGTTGCCAGCCAACCCTCAGATGCCATCGACTTTGACCTCCTCCTCGCCCGGCCACTCCTCAGCACAGTGGCCGGGACGCAAACACAACCCCAACGACCTCCACGAATATTCCACAGCCCCTCGATGCTGCAAGACAGACAGCACACACACACACACACACACACACACACACACACACACACACACACACACACACACAAACGCGGTGCATGGACACATCTGTGCAGTGTGAGCACTCGTACACAAACACAGTCAACCCTGGTCTGACCAAGCCATCAGCCTGCACAGTTTTTAGTGATTGTAGTGAGAAGAGAAACTGAAAGCATGAAATCTATTTGCTCCTGGAAAACCGAAAAAAAACAAAAACAAAAAAAAACAAAACCAAGGAAAGGAAAGGCAGGAGTCGGGACGTCGTGTGACCAATCTTTGCACCTTCAGTTCTTGCCACTCTGAAAAGACTGAGAGTCGTCGTCGGGCGGGAGCTGATTCTACACATCTGTATGTCTGTATGTGTGTACAAAAACTGTGAGAACAGGCACCCTAAAGAGATTATGTAAAGAGACTTCTTGGTTGTGAGGCTTTTATGCGGCTCCCTCTAGAGTCCGGAGAGAAGGCAGAAGAGGAGACTGGAAGCTGTTGGGAAAGGACGGAGGATTGATGTTCCAGGTGTAGGAAGAGCGACCATAGCCAATAAGGACATCAGCAACAACAACATGACAAGCTTCTTACCTGCAGAGAGAACATGTAGAATTTTAACCACACGTCTCTGAATCTCCCAGTGGATATAATGTTGCTTTCTCTCGTTATCGTTGCCGTGGAAATAACCAGTTTTACCGTGGCCTGTTTTTCTCTCGTGGCTCTATTGTGTTTTTTTTTCTCTCCAGCATAAAAAAATCACAACAAAAAAAAAACTTTGGACAAAGAAGGGGACAAAATCAGTCTGTGGCGCCCCCCGACTTTTAATTGTACCTGGGGCGGTTCTCCCCCCTCCTCCCCCTCCCCCCTCCCCCCCCCCCACTCTACGATTTCTCACCAGACAGAAGTTGGGGGAGCAGCACGGGGGTGTTTTTGTCGTTTTGTAAAACGCAAAGAAATCAGGTGTTTGCACAATTTGTGCGGCCCTTCTCGCCGGGGACCGCCGCAAGTAAAATCAGGAAAGTATTGTTTTTAGAGATTGTTTTAGTAGATAAAAGTAATAACCTTGTTCCGTATGTTATCAAGCGCATCTTCTCCCCCCTCCTCCCTCCTTCTTCCTCTCTGAAACCCCCATTCCTCCTCCTCCTCCTCCTCCTCCTCCTCCTCCTCAGTCCTCTGCTCCCAGCTTTACCTCACCCGCCTCCCACAAGTGTTGTTAGAAAGTGCCCTTAAGCACTGGTCCCGGGTCAAGCGCTATGTAGCTCAGGATGGTTCTGGTTAGGGTTAGTTCAGGGAAAGCAGATCCTAGACCAGCCCTGGAGGGCAGTCTCTGGAGCCCTCCCCTCTTCCCTCTCTTCTCGACACTTTATCCTTTCCCGTCAAATGGTGCAATAGGACTTTTTTTTTTCGGGGAATGGGTGGGTCGTTTTTGTTTAGTTCTTTGTTTTCTTCCGGGGGGACGGCTCTGTGCCATAGATATAATGAATCAGTGCAGTCAGTCAGTGAGAGGAATGAGCTGTTGTGATACTATCTTTAACTATGGTATAAAAACGAAACAAAAAAGAAATCACGCAATTATTGTTCTTGTTGAAAAAGATAGAGGGTATAACTTACTAAAAGTCAAAGACAATTTTTTTGAATAGCACTTTTTGGCTCTTTGCTTCCTCGGTGAAGAGTGGGGGTAGTTATTATTCTGGGTATCTCTTTTTTGTTTCTCTGTATACAGTTGGATGTGTGAAAAATATATATACCGGTATTTCCATATATGTGCATTTAGGTCTGTGTTTGGGTGTGCGTGTATGTTTTGGCACATGCAGGTAGTGTCTTAACACGACCAACCTCTTGTTCTTTCTCCACACACAGCAACATTATCAATAGTGTATTTTTCATTGTATTCTACATTCTACTCTAGAGACAGTATTTTTATAGTCACCATGACTATTTTGTCCACCATCTTGACTGTTATCAAACCCAGTTGATTCAGGATATATATGAGATATATATTCAGGATATATATATATAAATATATAAATATATAAATACACACAGGTAACAGAAGACTATCAATTCACCTTTCTCTGGGGTTAGGGCTTTAAAGTGTCCCATCTGCATGCATGTGCAATCTCATGCGCGCGTGCACACACCCACACAGACATATGTGCATACACACACATGTATGCGTGTGCACTGTATGATTGTGCTTAAAAATAAAATGTCCTTACTTTGGAGAAGGAATTTTAGGATGAGCGAGGTGAGTGTTATCTCATAAGCAGGCATGTTGACCATGTGCAATATTTCTAAACGACAACAAAAAAACTAAATATTGAAAATATTAAAGATCTAACACAACGTTGTACATCCCTGACTTTATTCCACATCCCTGAGCTTCTCTAGGGCTTTGAGTGTGTCACATACACACACGAGGTGTTAAATGTCTGGAGGAGGAGAGAGCAGAGCGACACATGACTGTTGAACAGGATGTACGGATGCTGCCACCTTTACCCACCGGGGCGAGAAATCCCCGGAACATGCTGCGTGTTCAGCTCCTGCCGGTCTTTTTAAGGCTCGTCAGTGTTAAGAGCGCTGATTGGATTAGAGAGGCCGCTCAGATTCAGGTCATATTTGGTGACAGGTGGGTTGAGGTGAGGGGCCTGGTCTGAGCAGCTTCCATCTTCAAAATCACTGTGGGAGGCTGCAGCCTGCACCTGCAAAGGCACATTTAAACGTCTAATGATTCACAAAGTTGGATAAAGTGTTGTTTTGTACACGCTCATTCTACTTTCTGTGTGCTGGGCTGGTAGTTCCTTTTTACTTTTTACGGGTCTCCATAATCTCAGAGCGTTCTTACAGACAAGTCGCATTCGCACACTGATGGCACAGCTTCAGCAGCTGATCGGACTTCAGTGTCGTGCCTAAGGATTCTTCGACCTGTTGGTGGGGATCAAACCTCTGGCCTCTCAATAAGTGGGCAGTCGAGTTCCTTAAAGCTCAGTATTACTATGAAAGGACAAAAAGGAAGTTTCAGAATCAGGTTATTTCCAAAAGGAAATCTTCCCACTAAATAATAATAAACAGTACAGAGAATAAGTATAAATAATGAATAAGTAGTATACAATATGATGAGAAAAAAGACAATAACCAATCAAACCCATTCTTAGCCTCTTAGCAGCTACGTTTTTTGGATTTGAAGACTACAACCTTATAATTCAAGATCTGAGATTTTTATTATCATGTACATTGTAAGAATAGGGTGATTGAGGCTCCCTACAAATCAACATGACAACATTTTAATAACAGTAGATATGCAACAGCATGTACAATATGTTGGAACAAAGTACAGACTGAAGAACACAGAGCAGTATAAGCAACAGTGGAAATGATTATACTATATTGGTTCTATTGTTAATAACTAAGTAAACTAAAGAGAATCCATTAACAACGATAACAGCAACAATAAGAATGTTATTATTGTTAAATTATGTACTATGATACTATTAATAATAATAATCATTGATTATAAAGAAAAACATACATTTTTACTCTATTATTTCCATCATTAATCATTTTAAATGGGTGGAGGGTGATTTTGACCCCAGTAAACACAGTGTGTAGTTCCGTCTCCGGGCCCAGCCTGGGCAGCAGCGGCCGCTCGGACTCCATGTCCCAGCAGCCTCTGCGCGGCTGTTTCTAGGTGTCTAGCAACGGGCTCCGGCAGCGCAGACAGCGGCGGCCCCGGGAGCAGCGTCCCTCGGTGTGTCCCCTCCACCGCCTTCCGCCCCCCTCCCCCCGGCTGTGGACCAGAACCCAGAGTGGAACACAGGACCCAGAGCCCAGCACCCTGAGCCCGGCACTGAGATATGAGCGGCAGCGGGCGGCCCAGGACCAGCTCGTTTGCTGAGCCGCCAGGTGCGCCGGGATCCGCCGCCGCTGCGTCCGCAGGAGTCGCCGCTGCCGTGGGGAGCAGCACAGGAAAGTCCGGGGTCCCGCAGGCCTCCGGAGCCAGCAGCAGCTCGGCGGGATGCTCCAACCTTAAGCTCTCCAGTAAGTTC
>CM055205.1:20472761-20477761 GCA_029224185.1 Karalla daura
CAGCCATGCAGAGGGCAGCCATGCAGAGAGCAGCCATGCAGCCATGCAGAGAGCAGCCATGCAGAGAGCAGCCATGCAGAGGGCAGCCATGCAGAGGGCAGCCATGCAGAGAGCAGCCATGCAGAGAGCAGCCATGCAGAGGGCAGCCATGCAGAGGGCAGCCATGCAGAGGGCAGCCATGCAGAGGGCAGCCATGCAGAGAGCAGCCATGCAGAGAGCAGCCATGCAGAGAGCAGCCATGCAGAGGGCAGCCATGCAGAGGGCAGCCATGCAGAGGGCAGCCATGCAGCCATGCAGAGAGCAGCCATGCAGAGGGCAGCGAGGCCAGCGGTCGTCCTGCTCACTCTCTCCTCTCTGCCTCCTCAGGTCATCGGGAATGGATCCTTCGGAGTCGTGTACCAAGCTCGGCTCATCGACAGCCAGGAGATGGTGGCCATCAAGAAGGTCCTGCAGGACAAGAGGTTCAAGGTGCAGCCCCTCACACGTCTGCGTAGGCCTGGGCTCCATGTGAACATGGTTTGTGTGTGTGTGACGTGTCCTCCTCTTCCTCTCGGCCGTAGAACCGGGAGCTGCAGATCATGAGGAAGCTCGACCACTGCAACATCGTCAGACTACGTTACTTCTTCTACTCCAGTGGAGAGAAGGTAGCACACCTTTCACCCCCAGCTCAACTCAGCCTGTATTTACAAGTCACGTTTGAAAGCGTCAAAGTGCTGGACATCAGTAGAATAACATAGATGGACAGATAGATAGAGAGAAGCCTCGATGTGTTGCCTACTGGATGAGGCTCACCAGGTTCCTGCTCCTGTGATGACCTGTCATGTCTTCGTGTTCTGGCTGCCACAGAAAGATGAGGTCTATCTCAACCTGGTGCTGGACTTTGTCCCTGAGACGGTCTACAGGGTGGCACGGCACTTCAACAAGGCCAAGAGCATCATTCCCATCATATACGTCAAGGTGGAGCTCCTGTCAGCCTGCTCTCACACACACACACACACACACACCCCCCTACCTCCTCTTAACTTACCCCCCCCACACAGGTGTACATGTACCAGCTGTTCCGCAGCCTGGCCTACATCCATTCCCAGGGCGTCTGTCACAGAGACATCAAACCCCAGAACCTGCTGGTGGACCCAGAGACTGCCATCCTCAAGCTGTGTGACTTCGGCAGGTAAACAAACAAACACACAACACACCCCTCAGAGATGAAGGATTCACTTTGATTCAGTGTTCTAGTCGGTGACATTTCTAAGTGTGACGTGAAGTCAGTGTCCTCCTCCTCCTGTTGTAACTGCTTGTTAGTTGTTCCTGCTTCTTGCTTGCTGTGAGGACTGTGGTGTATTGCTGTGTCCTGAGTAGAGCTGCGACTGCTAATCAGCTATTCTAAGACACTTCATTGATAACTTAAAGGAGAGCTGGTGTGCAGTCAGAGCTGTCTGTGTGTGCAGTGCCAAGCAGCTGGTCCGCGGGGAGCCCAACGTGTCGTACATCTGCTCGCGCTACTACCGCGCCCCCGAGCTCATCTTCGGCGCCACCGACTACACGGCCAACATCGACATCTGGTCGGCGGGCTGCGTCCTGGCCGAGCTGCTGCTGGGACAGCCCATCTTCCCCGGGGACAGCGGCGTGGACCAGCTCGTAGAGATCATCAAGGTAGCAGCTAGCAGCCTCACCTCCCTATTCTCCCCTAGCTCTGGTTTGGCATAGAGTGGATGCTACAGTACATGCTGTGAGCCGTTGGACTGACGAGGCAGTTTGTTTGTCCTGCAGCTTTCACACAAAACACAACAGCAAAGTTGAAGTGTTTGAAACAAACACGATAGCAAAGTTTACAGAGGAGTGTAAGCAGTGACCCGGGCCAGGCGGTGGCTCAGTGGTTAGGACCCTGGTTCGTATCCCTGTCACACTCTGTGTCTGCGTCCAGGTGCTGGGGACCCCGACGAGGGAACAAATCCGAGAGATGAACCCGAACTACACAGAGTTCAAGTTCCCTCAGATCAAAGCTCATCCATGGACCAAGGTGAGGAGCAGAGAGCACGGAGAGAGAAGGAGGAAAAAACTACTGGAAGGTTCTTCCTCAGTCTGGTTCCTCCTCAGGTTCTCCCTCAGTCTGGTTCCTCCTCAGATTCTCCCTCAGGCTCTGGTTCCTCCTCAGATTCTCCCTCAGGCTCTGGTTCCTCCTCAGGTTCTCCCTCAGGCTCTGGTTCCTCCTCAGGTTCTCCCTCAGGCTCTGGTTCCTCCTCAGATTCTCCCTCAGGCTCTGGTTCCTCCTGAGGCTCTTCCTCAGGCTCTGGTTCCTCCTGAGGCTCTCCCTCAGGCTCTGGTTCCTCCTCCATAGCTGCAGCAGAGCTCCAGTCACCTCTTAGTGGAGGAGAACCAGCTGAGGAGCTACGCTAACATAAAGCTGTGTGATCATTGACAGTCATGAAGTCATGTAGAGCAAAGAGGAAGGATGTTAGGTCGTGTAATTAGTGGGCCTCTCAGTGAGGCCTATGTATGGTTGCCAGATCAGCATGAGAGGAGTCAGATCTGAGCAGAAACAGTGATATTCCCACAGCTGCAGACAGCTGTAGGCCTGCCTCTGATGAGGCCTGTCTTCTAGGAGCAGTCCTCCAGTAAGATCTGATCCCAGGTCTGTTCAGTAGCTTCATCTCTGTGTCGCTGTGCCTCAGGTGTTCAAACCGCGCACTCCTCCTGAAGCCATCACGCTGTGCTCGCGGCTGCTGGAGTACACCCCGGCCTCGCGCTTCTCCCCCCTGGAGGCCTGCTCCCACGCCTTCTTCGACGAGCTGCGACAGCCCAGCACCCGGCTGCCCAGCGGCCGCGAGCTGCCGCTGCTCTTCAACTTCAGCCCCACAGGTAGGACGCTGGTCTGGAGACAGCTCCTGGTCCAGGGCCCGGTCCAGGCCCGGTCCAGGCCCTGGTCCAGGGCCCGGTCCAGGGCCCGGTCCAGGACCCGGTCCAGGCCCTGGTCCAGGGCCAGGTCCAGGGCCTGGACCGGGCCCTGGACCTGGACCAGGAGCTTTATCTGTCGCCTGCACTCAACAAACGTGCACATCTATTGACTAGGACCGTCAGTCCAGCTTTATGCATTACTCACAGGATTTACTGTCTATAGACGTTAACATCCATCCACATATTACTAGACTATTTACCTGTCAGTAACATCTATCAATGCTTATCACGATCTAAGCATTACTAACAATATAACATCTACTATCACAGCTAGTCAGTATCTGAACGTTACTGTATGTGTGTGTGTGTGTGTGTGTGTGTGTGTGTGTGTGTGTGTGTGTGTGTGTGTGTGTGTGTGTGTGTGTGTGTGTGTGTGTGTGTGTGTGCTCCTGCAGAGCTGTCCATCCAGCCCCAGCTCAACTCCACCCTCATCCCCCCCCACGCCCGCTCCCACACGGCTGCTTCCGCCCACGGTGGGGACCTCTGCTCTCACACGTCCACGTCCTTCACCCTGTTACACTGACTGTAATCACTGATCAGCTTCTAGTCCAGACACTCATGTTTACATGTTTACATGCACTGTTCCAAACATCAACCAAACAAAACAAAACCCAGAAATGTGACTCCAGATTCTGTCTGTCTCTGTCTGTGTCCTCAGATGGACCCGGCTCAGACTCCTCCCAACACAGCTCGGTACCCGGACCTATAAACAGCATCTGAAGCCTGCCTGCCTGCCAGCCTGCCCGTACCTCAGACACACACACACACACACACACACACACACACACACACGTACCTTCACTCTCATCATGGAGCCAGGAGCAGCTTCATCCCCATCCAGGGACACACCGTCTGTCCCGTTGACTGGTCTGTACAATAAATTGTATCCCAGAGCGTAGACTGAGTCAGACACACACCCACACCCACACCCACACCCACCCACACACCCACACACACACACACACACACACACACCCACACCCACACACACACCCACACACACACACACACACACACACACACACACACACACACACACACACCCACACCCACACCCACCCAAACACCCACACACACACACACATACCCACCCCCCCCACTGCTTCCCTCCATGCTGCTTTCTCTCTCTCCTCTTAAAGGATCTGTCTTTGAACAAACAAACCAATAGTTCTTTAGCTTCCAGGGTACGCACACACACACACACACACACACACACACACACACACACACACACACACACACACACACACACGCACACGCTCTCTCTCTCACACACACACACACACACACACACTCTCTCTCACACACACACACACACACTCTCTCACACACACACACTCACACACAGAGTTTCGCTGCTGCTCAGGTGGTCGGTGACGGTGGATAGTGGGGGCTGGTCCTCTGTACAATAACCTGTTTGTTTTTATTTTATTTCGTTTTTTTTCTTCGTCTTTATATTTGTGTTTTATTTATTCGACTGGCGGACGCATCATGTGATCACACCACGTTTTATCTGCAGTTTTTGTCATTTTAAACGACTCAGACGGTTTGTTTAAGCACCTGTAGAAGCTGAGCGTGTGTGTGTGTGTGTGTGTGTGTGTGTGTGTGTGTGTGTGTGTGTGTGTGTGTGTGTGTGTGTGTGTGTGTTGGGGGGGGCAGGGTGTTTGGGTCTCCTCGGAGGGGGGGGGGGGGCGGGCAGTGGGAACTGAAGCCTGACCTTGAGGCCAGACTGCAGAGTGTGTGTGGGGGACACAGACAGGAGCTGTGTGACGTAGATCCACGTTTGACTAGAAAACTGCCAGGAAACACTCGAGATGTTTGTGTTGCCTCACGCTAGCTTCCGGGCCCGGGCCTGGAACCAGACACCTGAAGCTGTTCTGAAGCTGTTCTCTCACAGAGACTCTTCCAGTTCCACATCCACAGAGATGTGACTTGCGCTTCCTTTTCATTTGGTTTGTGTTTTATTCCAGTGTCTCTCTGTAACTCTGGGTGCTTTCTGAATGAGTCTGACGCTGTTTGAAGGTGAATTATGCTGGAAGAGGGTG
>CM055205.1:20492761-20572761 GCA_029224185.1 Karalla daura
GTAGAGGACAACAGGACTATTTCCATGTGAAAATAGAACAATTTAGAAAATGAGGTCAAAGAAGCATCGTATGGTAGTAGATTGGACTCAGTTTTCAGGAAGCCCAGGTAGCACAGGTGTCAATCTGTTCTCTCCCAGCATGCAAACCTGTCACACGACACATCACTGGAAAGCCCAGGATGTCCTCTACAGAATACTATAGGGCTCGATAGAGTAACTCCAAATACTCAAGACACGTGTGATCAAAATGTCCATTATAAAGGACATAAATGACTGGGCCGGGTCTCAGGGGTTACAGTCCATCCAGCTAGGGCAACAGAAGGCAGTTTGGTGTTTAATGCAAAAAGCAGGAAATACAAATAAACCGTGCAGTAGAAATGATTCTAAAATCTAAGTGTATAAATTTGTGTGTATTTGTCTTGATGCGTGTATTTTATCATGAGTTGTTACTCTTTGACATGTCTGACGACTCGGGGCCGGCTCGGAGGTGGGAGCGGAGCCGGGCCGGGGAGGCTCTGAGCTCAGGCTGCAGCGCTGCAGAGCTGCAGAGCTGCAGAGCTGCTGAGCTGCAGAGCTGCAGAGCTGCAGAGCTGCAGAGCTGCAGAGCTGCAGAGCTGCTGAGCTGCAGAGCTGCTGAGCTGCAGAGCTGCAGAGCTGCAGAGCTGCAGAGCTGCAGAGCTGCTGAGCTGCAGAGCTGTAGAGCTGCAGAGCTGCAGAGCTGCAGAGCTGCTGAGCTGCAGAGCTGTAGAGCTGCAGAGCTGCAGAGCTGCAGAGCTGCAGAGCTGCAGAGCTGTAGAGCTGCAGAGCTGCTGAGCTGCTGAGCTGCTGAGCTGCTGAGCTGCACAGACGCTTGCAGCTCGCCGTCTGTGTGGGAGACGTTCTGATCCCGCTCTCGGTTTGATTTGCAGCTGCAGAGCTGAGCTGCAGCTCGCCCCACATCCTGTGGCACGGAGAGCGAGAAGAGTCGCACATTGTCTTCAGAGAGCTTCGCCTCACCCCAGAAAACAACCATGTTCTGGTGAAAATGAGCTTGAATGTGTGGGTTGACTGGAGTAATTCAGTCCAATTAAACTCTATTTAATAAATAATAATAAATAAGTAATACATAAATAAATAATAAATGGTTGAGTTTTAAAATGATTGAGAAATGTAACCTTCAGACAAAACCTGGAACTCACGGTTAAACGTGTCTCCCTCTGCAGACTCCTGGACTTCAGTCGTATTTGTTTGCTGAGCTGGAAAAAGGAGAAAAAAAGACCAAAAAAAAGAAAGTGTAAGAAGTCAGAGAGCAGGAGGTGAAGCCTGCAGAGGCCGACACACGACAGACCACATCAAACATCCAGCTCAGGACCAGAGTCTGAGCGGGGGGCGCGTGGCTAGAGCTGAGCCGCAGGAAGCCACAGTCAGGCTAAGAGATGAAATCTAAATAAATCAATAATGATCAATAAAAAGACATTTTAATTACAACCATACAGAACACGAGCGGCCTCTTCCCTTCCCAGCACAGATGGCATCTGTAGTAGAAACGTCATCGAATGAGAAAGAAAAACTAAAACTTAAATGAAAGAAAAAAGTGGAAATAAAACTGTTGTAGAAGGAAGTTCTAGAGATGAAGTCAGCATTGTGTCTGGCCACACACACACATACACACACACACACACACACACAAATACAAAGTCAGGCTTCCTGGAATCTCATCTTATGTGCCAGATATGAACCAGATCTGATGATTCCACAGTGATTAGGTTACATGTTTCCCTTCTGTCCTGCAGGGTGTCTTACTGGTCTCTGACTGGTGTCTGACTGGTGTCTGACTGGTGTCTGACTCGTCTCTGACTGGTCTCTGACTGGTCTCTGACTGGTCTCTGACTGGCCTCTGACTGGTGTCTGACTGGTGTCTGACTCGTCTCTGACTCGTCTCTGACTGGTCTCTGACTGGTCTCTGGTGTCTGACTGGTCTCTGACTGGTCTCTGGTGTCTGACTGGTCTCTGACTGGTCTCTGGTCTCTGACTGGTCTCTGACTGGTCTCTGGTCTCTGACTGGTCTCTGACTGGTCTCTGACTGGTCTCTGACTGGTCTCTGACTGGTCTCTGACTGGTCTCTGTTCATGATATTCTTTAGCGCTTCACAGCTCAGACACACAAACCTACAGCTGCGCTTTCTCTCTTCACGGAAGTTCAACTAAACTCACTCTTTCTTGTCTTGTTTTGTTTTTTTAATTTACCATAAAATATTTCTACCATTCATGTTAAATTCACGTTATTTTTTGTCATACATTTAGTTAAATAGAAGAGACATTACTGCAAAACAATAATCCACCGTAAACAGTCAGCATTGATCTTCCGTTCGACCCACGATCAGAGTTAAAACATCTAGAAAATATTGAATCAAATTCAGAATTTGGCAAAGATCAAATCAATGATTCTGGTCAGTAATTATTAGCTATTAATTAGTAATTTGCTACTGAGCCTTGGTTACCTGGGCAGAGGCAGCTGAGCTGGAGGAGCAGGACTCCCTGGAGCAGCTTCATGCTGTGGCAGACACAGGCGTGTGAGCGGCTCAGCAGAGCAGCATCTTGTGTGGCTTCCTCTCGCTCCTCGTCTTATCGGACTGAACTTCCCATCCAGCAGCAGCAGCAGCAGCAGCAGCAGCAGCAGCAGCAGCGACACAGGAAGGCTGCGCACCCACACGCCCTGCCCGGCCCGCGCACATCCACCACACTCCCAAGCTGCCCTTCATTACGCACCACACTCAACTCGCTTCTTGTTCCTCTTCTGGATCATTTTTGATTTTCGCATCTCTGACAGGTTGCACATGACAACGACACGAGTATTGTGTACAAATGTATTTATTTATTTACAAGTTTAGGAAACAGCGCAAAATAAAGTCTGGACTCCAGCCTCCTAGAAGTAGAGCTTGGACATGGCCTGCAGGAACCTCTTCTTCCTCTTCTGGGCCGCCAGCTGCAGAACCTCCTCAGGGTTGCTGGTGTTCAGCTCCGCCTGGCCGATGGCTTTAATCTGACCAGAGGAGACACGGTTTACACCCGGGACCACCACACAACCTGCCTCAAAACATGTATCTGTTGATCCACAGAGGTCAAAGGTCTGGGAGTGTCTGCTCCTTAAGAATCAGGTGTAACAGTTGATGAAAACATATAAACACAGGGTAGAGGATCCTTTCAGAAATATAAATAAAGATGAAGATATGTAACAGAGTTTGTGTGGAGTTCTTTAACTGACCAATGTATTATTAATCTAGCTGATTGAGAGCTAAATAATCGCTATATGAAATGAACGTTGACACGTGAAGCACTCACAGCGATCTGTCTCTTCTCCGTCTCTCCTCGCTTGTGGTGAATATCTGACCACAGTCAAAGACGACAACGTAACAGAGAAACCTTTAACTGCACGATTCTTGTAAAGTTTAAGGGTTCTAGTGAAACTACAGAGAGAGAGACAGGCTGTCTGTGCAGGAGGATACGTGTGAGGTACTCCAGGATGGTGACGTCCCAGATGTAGTCGTAGAACGAGTCCATGGCGTCATGGCTGCAGAGACAGAGGAGCAGAGGCGTTCACAGCTAATGCTAATGCTAATGTTGCTAATACTAATAATGTTTCTAATACTAACACAGCTGCTAATGCTGCTATTAATGCTACTGATGCTAATGCTGCTATTAATGCTGCTGATGCTGCTAATGATAGTGATGAAGCTAATGCTAATGCTAACACCTCAGGCGTGTGGCTCCGTACCTGTTCTGCTCCTGCAGAGCTTTGAACGCCGTCATGTAGTCGACCTCTCTCAGGAACTGACAGAGCACAGCCACCTGACACCACACACACACACACACACACACACACACACACACACACACACACACACACACACACATCTTTAGCACAAACTGAACCCAAACACAGAGATTCCATAGAGCTGGAGGCCTCTGACCTGGGTGTGACAGTTCATCATGGAACAGCACTTGATCATCCGCTTCAGCACCTGGAAACAACAGCGGTCAGCTTAAGAGCAGCAAACAGGACACGATCTGTTCAGAACGCTGCAGGTTGGAGTATAAATCACGTTTTCATCGAGAGGAAAGGTCCAACGTGTGGCGAGGGCCGTACCTGGTCCGAGTACACGTCTGGAGGAACAGGTTTGGTGAAGAAGTCGGAGCACACAGCTCCAGCCTGGAGGTAAAGGTTCAGGGCTGCTGAGTACTGGTTGGTCACTGCAGAGAGGGGGAGGGGGAGGAAGAGGAAGAGGAAGAGGAAGAGGAAGAGGAAGGAGAGTGAGGACCTGCCCACACAGGTACGGATTCAGGTGAATCCTCACACCACTGTTATTACTGTGGAGGTCATAGCCCCGCCTCTCTCACCGTTACCTGGCAACAGAAGCCAAAGGCACCACAACAACAACAACAACAACAGTGGACCACAGGCTTGTTCCAGTGCTACAGTCTGTGTAATAATACAGACGAAAGCAGCAAAAGCACAGCTAGCAGCAAATACTGCGTAAAACATAAACAGGACAACTTTATATATGGTTTAGTGTAGTAGTGTGGTGGCGTCACAGCGCCACACTCAGGCCTGGCAGGGGTACTACAGCACTGAGTCACTTCAGAGGACCTGTGTGGATGTGGATTTAAGTGGACAGGATTCCCTGTGTAACTCAAGGACAGAGAGGTTTCAGACTGTGGTTCTGAGTGATTCGAAGCTTTAACGTCTCGTCTTCTTTTACCAAAGTAGATGTCGGCCTGAGTGACCAGCCACGACTGGTTGTTAGGGTTCAGAGTGAGAGCGTAGGACACCAGCTCCTTCACCGTCACAGCCACGGCCTCCACGTCTACAGCCTGGATGCTGCACGCACACACACACGCACACACACGCATAGAGACGCACACAGATACACACACACACACGCATGTTATTGTCATATTCAGAGGATTTGTGACAGATCTGAGTGAAACTACGAGGTGGAGTCCTTACTTTGGCAGAGTGGACGGCCAGATGGAGAGGTGTTCTGCTGTCACCTCGTTCACAATGTCGTCCTGAGGAGACAGAAGCGGACCGTTACCATCAGCAGATCCTCTGGTGTCTGTCCCAGTCTGATAACGGGACTGGGATCAGGAAACGTACCCGCACGATGCTGTGGAGCCGCACAAACAGGGAGATGAGCGTGGTCAGCACCAGCGGCTCCTGGAGGAAACACACATCAACTTTAAAGGAGAAGCAGAGTGAAGAAACACTTTGACCTCGGCTTTGATGAACAACCACAGCCTATGTCCAAAGATCTACAAAAAAACAGCAAAGTTCCATAGCTTCAATCTTAACACCAGAAACCCAGGATAGTCTCTCTATTCATCCCCTCCAGGTCTGCATCAGCAACACGGTCTCTTTTAGAGCTACTTACTCGGAGTTTCTTGACGAAGGTGATGAACTTGCTCCTGTGCAGGTCAGACAGAAACACACAGAGTCAGTATGGGAAATGAAAGTGACCGAGAGGACGGAGAGAGGCGGAGAGAGGCGGAGAGAGGCGGAGAGAGGACGGAGAGAGGCGGAGAGAGGCAGAGAGAGGCAGAGAGAGGCAGAGAGAGGCAGAGAGAGGCGGAGAGAGGCGGAGAGAGGCAGAGAGAGGACGGAGAGAGGACGGAGAGAGGACGGAGAGAGGCGGAGAGAGGCGGAGAGAGGCGGAGAGAGGCGGAGAGAGGAGGAGAGAGGAGGAGAGAGGAGGAGAGAGGAGGAGAGAGGACGGAGAGAGGCGGAGCGAGGCAGAGAGAGGCAGAGAGAGGCGGAGAGAGGCGGAGAGAGGCGGAGAGAGGCGGAGAGAGGACGGAGAGAGGACGGAGAGAGGCAGAGAGAGGCGGAGAGAGGCGGAGAGAGGCGGAGAGAGGCAGAGAGAGGCGGAGCGAGGCAGAGAGAGGCAGAGAGAGGCGGAGAGAGGCAGAGAGAGGACGGAGAGAGGACGGAGAGAGGCAGAGAGAGGCGGAGAGAGGTGGAGCGAGGCGGAGAGAGGACGGAGAGAGGCGGAGCGAGGCAGAGAGAGGCGGAGAGAGGCGGAGAGAGGCAGAGAGAGGACGGAGAGAGGCGGAGAGAGGCGGAGAGAGGCAGAGAGAGGCAGAGAGAGGCGGAGAGAGGCGGAGAGAGGCGGAGCGAGGCAGAGAGAGGCGGAGAGAGGACGGAGAGAGGCGGAGAGAGGACGGAGAGAGGACGGAGAGAGGCAGAGAGAGGACGGAGAGAGGCGGAGAGAGGCAGAGAGAGGAGGAGAGAGGAGGAGAGAGGAGGAGAGAGGAGGAGAGAGGACGGAGAGAGGCGGAGCGAGGCAGAGAGAGGCAGAGAGAGGCGGAGAGAGGCGGAGAGAGGCGGAGAGAGGCGGAGAGAGGACGGAGAGAGGACGGAGAGAGGCAGAGAGAGGCGGAGAGAGGCAGAGAGAGGCGGAGAGAGGCAGAGAGAGGCGGAGCGAGGCAGAGAGAGGCAGAGAGAGGCGGAGAGAGGCAGAGAGAGGACGGAGAGAGGACGGAGAGAGGCAGAGAGAGGCGGAGAGAGGTGGAGCGAGGCGGAGAGAGGACGGAGAGAGGCGGAGCGAGGCAGAGAGAGGCGGAGAGAGGCGGAGAGAGGCAGAGAGAGGACGGAGAGAGGCGGAGAGAGGCGGAGAGAGGCAGAGAGAGGCAGAGAGAGGCGGAGAGAGGCGGAGAGAGGCGGAGCGAGGCAGAGAGAGGCGGAGAGAGGACGGAGAGAGGCGGAGAGAGGACGGAGAGAGGACGGAGAGAGGCAGAGAGAGGACGGAGAGAGGCGGAGAGAGGCAGAGAGAGGACGGAAAGAGGCGGAGAGAGGACGGAGAGAGGCGGAGAGAGGACGGAGAGAGGAGGAGAGAGGCGGAGAGGCAGAGAGAGGCAGAGAGAGGCGGAGCGAGGCAGAGAGAGGCGGAGAGAGGCGGAGCGAGGCAGAGAGAGGCGGAGAGAGGCGGAGAGAGGCGGAGCGAGGCAGAGAGAGGACGGAGAGAGGCGGAGAGAGGCGGAGAGAGGCGGAGAGAGGACGGAGAGAGGCGGAGCGAGGCAGAGAGAGGACGGAGAGAGGCGGAGAGAGGCGGAGAGAGGCGGAGAGAGGACGGAGAGAGGCGGAGAGAGGACGGAGAGAGGACGGAGAGAGGCAGAGAGAGGACGGAGAGAGGCGGAGAGAGGCAGAGAGAGGACGGAAAGAGGCGGAGAGAGGACGGAGAGAGGCGGAGAGAGGACGGAGAGAGGAGGAGAGAGGCGGAGAGGCAGAGAGAGGCAGAGAGAGGCGGAGCGAGGCAGAGAGAGGCGGAGAGAGGCGGAGAGAGGCGGAGCGAGGCAGAGAGAGGCGGAGAGAGGCGGAGAGAGGCGGAGCGAGGCAGAGAGAGGACGGAGAGAGGCGGAGAGAGGCGGAGAGAGGCGGAGAGAGGACGGAGAGAGGCGGAGAGAGGCGGAGCGAGGCGGAGCGAGGCGGAGCGAGCGGCGTACCGCGGCAGGATGCCCATGGAGGAGTCGCGGTGCTTGATGAGGCCCACGCGGCCCTCGCTGGTCCTCTTGTGCTGCAGAGACACGCTGCAGATCTGCACCACCACGTCCCACAGCTCCTTGGCCATGCGCCGGCTCTCCTTCGGACCGGGCAGCTCTTTGCAGGTGGAGGCCAGGAGCTGCCCCAGCTGTCAGGGTGAGAGGAGCACTGGTCACTGACGGCTTCCTCTAGACAGGTCAGGTGACCTTCTCCCTGGCCACGCCCCCTTTTAGGAGACCAGACCAGGTCACGGTCGACAAAGGTACCGGGGGCGGGGTCCGGGTGGCCACGCCCCCTCAGGAGACAGGAAGTGTGCACCGTGTGGTTCCTCCTCTGGGTGGAGCGAGGCTGTGTGCTGCAGCCGCTCACCTTGATGTACGGGTTGTTGAGCACCAGAGACGCAGGCACCTGCAGCGTCAGGTAGTCGTTCTCCCTCCAGTTCAACATGAAGGCCACGCACTCCTCACCCACCACCTGCCGCAGAGGCAGGTCTGCACACAAGGCCGGCACGTGACTCAGAGCGTCTGGACACTATAACACTAACTAATAAAACACTACAATCGAAGGTTTCTGTGCGTTAGAGGCCTGTGGGGCCTGGACTCACCGTGGATCCTCATCTCCAGGTACCCTCTGACCCTGCTCACCAGGTCGGGCGGCGGCCGCTCCTTGCTGCCCTCGGCCGCCAGCGTCTCGTGGGCTCGGACCTCCAGCAGCAGCATCTCGTTGAGCATCACCTGCCGCAGCTTGGGGGAGAACTCGGTGACGAGCTCCAGACAGGCGGAGAAGAGCTGCCGGGCGTGAGCGAAGTCCTGGGACAGCAGAGACAGAGAACGTTACGCTGCAGGGATGACTGGGCTCCTATGGAGACGTGTCTGTCATGTCACATCAGCACTCATATTGTCAGCTGGATCTCTATTGTTATTGCTACTAACACCTACACACCTTTATTGAGATGCAGTGGAGACCTTTAGCCATGAGGATGTAGACCAGGTCCCTGGTCAGGTTGTCTTTAATGCTGAGGATCACGTTGATGTAGTCAGGAGGGACCTCCCACTGTGTATGTAGACACACACACACACACACACACACACACACACACACACACACACACACACACACACACACACACACACACACACACACACACACACACACACACACACACACACACACACACACACACACACACACACACACACACACACACACACACACACACTCATCATTTTCTGGTTTTAACTTTAAGACCTCGTCTCCTTTTCCAGCTGCATTCAGCGACACGTTTACCTCATTAACCAGTCGTAGTTAAATGTGTAGAGCACCACCATACAGCAGCCCTCAACCTGTATTACGCTACGAGCTTTCTGAGAGCCTGCTCCGCCCTGCTGCCTCTGACCTTGCTGTTGACCCTCCAGAAGGGGCGCTCGGCCATGCCGTGCAGCTCGATGAGGATCTGTCGGATCCTGCGTGGCTCCAGCAGCAGGATGAGCTGCTGCTCCAGCTGCCCGATGCTCACGCTGGCTGAAGCTGAGCAGAGAGGAACCAGAGTCACCACAGAGCCCTGCAGGCAGGCTGACAGACAGCACAGAGCACTCCTCCCCCTCCTCCTCCTCCTCCTCCTCCCCCTCCTCCTCCCCTCCCCCTCCTCCTCCCCCTCCTCCTCCTCCTCCTCCTCCTCCCCCTCCTCTACCTGGGATGTCGTAGAAGGAAGGCAGAGGTTTGGCGCTGAGGTTGATGGTGGCCGACCTCTTCCTCATCTGCTCCACCAGCACCTTCCTCTCCTCCTCCTTCAACAGCTCCATGAAGAGCTTATGAGAGGACACCATGAAGAGCAGAGGCAGCTCCTCCAGGCTCTCACACAGAGTCCTGCAGCACAGACATACTCATTATTCACTCATTCATTATTATTCATTCATGCATTTAAATGCAGTTAAAACCACAGAGCGTAACCATACAACGGACCTCATTTTCATTTCATGATATCTACATGGGAGAGCTGAACGTGGTGACTCACTTCATGAAGTTGGCCATGTTCTTCCTGGCCGTCTCAGACGGACGCTCCTTCTCCAGAGACAGCGTGCACACCTGCAGCACAGACAGCAGCACAGACAGCAGCACATTCAGAGCTGCTGCGCTCCAGCCCTCACTGACAAAGAGCTATCTTTTTCGCATTGCTCCTCTCAACTCGGAGAGGTCAGTACCTCTAAAATGAAGTCCACCATCCTCTTACTGGGCTTGAGGAGCAGCTGCTGGAACCTCACGCTGAGGACCTCTCCTTCCAGGGCGTCTCGCACAGCGTTGCAGACACACAGCTTGTGGCAGACCTCGTCCAGGCTGGATTCCCTGCACCGATCCAAACAGGTCGCTTGCTGGATTACTACAGGGTTTTTAGCTTGACTGGGTCTGATCGTGGATGGGGTTGTGGTCTCACCCTTGCTGGACTTTGTAGAGGAACTCCCTGAGAACAGAGCGTCTGAAGTTGACCGGCAAACTGCGGGAAACGTTGTCTTTGATGAAGGCTTCGATCACAGCCTGGAGGAGAGAGAACATGTAAGAACTGTCACCCCCCCCCCACTGCTACAGAGCCGTACTGCCAGGCTGCTGCAGACCTGGTAGCTGTGCGAGCGGATCAGGCTGTTGATGTGATCGTAGGCTGTGGTCTGAGAGTCTGAGTCGCAGTCTTCAGTCAGAGCTTTGCAGGCGTTCCAGTAGCCGGCCAGACGCTTCTCATCCAGGTGAACGTGGACAGTCGAGTCGAGCTGAAAAACAAAAATAAATCAATCATAAGTCAATCAATCAATCAATGTTGTTGCCGGTAGTGTTATCTTCTTTGTTGTCAGTGTTTTTTGTCAAGTTCAAGGAGACACGCTCTCTGAGAACACAAGGAGATTAACCACAGAAGACAGCTGCACTCAATCAGTTTGCTAAACAGCTAATTAGCATCTGGAAGTCACTGGAACAGAACTAATGGCGACCAGTTTAAGGTGGAAGTGATGAATCGGTCTCCCAGAGCAGCAGCAGCAGCAGATGTACCTTCTTCAACAGGTCCTTTGTCTGTCTGAAGTGATCCCGGGCCTTCTGATAGGCCGGCTGGTCTGTGCAGCCTTGCTGGAAGAAAATGCCCCCGAGGTCATAATGGACCTGGAACAGAACACGACCAGAGCAGAGATTCACCTGGTTAAACAAGTGAAAGTGACAGAGCATCAGAAAGGCATGGGCAGAGGAGCCTGAGCGCTGAGCTCTGGTCTGTGTGCGCCCTCTGACCTGACAGTGCAGCTCGTCTGCGCTGATCCGCAGCCCCGCCGTCGAGGACTCCGTCTCTCCGTTGGCGGCGGCGTCGGCAGCCAGCAGGTCCAGAGTCCTCAGCGTGTGGACGTAGAAGTCTTTCTTCAGCTGCACTGCTCCTTCCAGGACGCTGATGGAGTCGGTCGCCTGCTCCTTCAGCTGAGGAGCAGCAGAACACAGAGAGATGAGAACAATCAAATCCACCTGACAAAGCCAACGTTAGCTGTGACCCTTGGAGCTGTGCACTCACCACAGTCAGGATGTTGTCCGTCATCTCCTTCTCCTGCTGCACCACATTCAACCTGGGAGACGCCACAAGACCAACAAGACAAGACAGCAGTAAACACTGGAACCGCGACCTACAAACGCCTGTCCCATTTAACAACTAAATATTCCAGAAATAAACACGAAATTGAAAGACACTTTATACGATGAATGTTCACATTTTCAAAATACTAAAATTCTCAATATGAAAGCCCCTCTAGAATGAAACAATTTCATATCTCTAGGTCCCACTGAAGTTTTACTTCATTGTAAAACTCGGATCCAGGCCCACATGTCACCAGTTTGAAGTTCCAGTTGTAGCAACTTGTGCTTATTGACGAGAGGATGGGAGGGAAGCAGCAGCACTCACATGTTCATCTGATGAGGGCCTGGTTTGGTCTGCTTCTCTGGGAAGCTGCTCAGCACTATGGTCCTGATGGCCCTTTAGAAGACACCAGCAGCAGCAGACTCAATGACTGACTCACTCCATTGACACAGCTTCTTCCCATTCATTCATTCATCATTCATTCATCATTCATTCATTCATGATTAATGTGAATTAGATGAGTCTTCCTGCTCGTGGCACTCACCAGCGGTTGTATATGATGACAGCCATGGCTGTGGTAGGAGGCAGAGTGGACAGGTCCAGGTCCACATGTTTCACCCCGGGTGGCACTTTGCTCACACACAGCAGCTCGTTCAGCAACATGTTTAACACTGGAATGGTCAAACTGGTCGGGAGACAAGATAATTCTTCACTGATGAGACCAACGCTCAGCAGCACAACAACAGGACCGGGCAGGTACAGGGTCTTTCACACTCTCACCCTTTCTCCAGAGCATCCAGGTCCCATTTCATGTGCGCAGCGACTTTCAGGGCCAGCAGCTTCAGGGTGCGGTTCCTGCGGTTGTCTGCCGGAGGCTGCACCTGGTTCTGCTCGTTCACTGAGGGTTTGGACGCCTGCTCCAGGAACTGGATGATCAGCTGCACTGATGTCGGGTCTGTGGAAACACTGGTGTTTACTTATGGTACATCTAGGGATCATTTCTGAGTCTGATTATCATCTCTGTTCAAAATCTGTGTAATTAACACTGACTGAGATGTGATTAGGAGTGAGCGCTGACCTGGGTTTGACTTCTGCAGGTGTTTCTCCAGCAGGCTGGGGTCCAGCAGGAACTCGAACCAGGATGTCTGAAGAGGCGTACTGGGCCGACTGCTGCCCACAGCAGCCACCCGGTCTACTGCCTCCACACTCATCCTGCCCTGGAGAGGAGAGACATGACAGTTAAGGTGTTGTATGGGTCCAACACGCTGCTGTGTGGAACACACTGGATGCAACCTGGAGTCTCACCTCAGATCAATCAAGTGTCCTAGAACAACACAGTGATGCCACATTATTAGACACATCTATGACTCAACAAAATCCATATATATGTCTGGGTGTCTGTAAATGTAGTTAACTATGCAAAAGCCAAAAGTAGAAGCAGTTGTAGATAAAGGAATTTAGTTGTACATGTAGCTTTGTTTTCTTGCAGACTTCCTGTTCTATTAAGCATTGATGGTACAAATGGTGTACAAAGGGCTGTATGGGTCTATTTGCTCGTATATGAATCATTATGGACAGTTATTATTAGATAAAATAAATACTTTCCCTTCAGATATGACTAAAGTACCAAAGGGCAAATTGCGGATGTCTTCTGTGCAGGCATCCCAGTCCAGCTTTATAGACAATAGGACATTAGGTATACATGTGCTATACTGTTATACTGTTATACTGTGCTACGCTATATAAACAAGTCATTTCTCATGTTTGGCTTCTGAAAGCAGCTGCTTAGCAGGGGTATTTACATTATCTTTCTTTTAATTGAAGTATTGAAGAGTGAGTCTCTCGCCATCATTTCCTCTGTAAACACGGATGTTTGAGCTAATATTACAACTATGGGCGAACCCGGAACGATGGGGCGGATTCTCTTACCTTATGAGGCCTAAATGAACAAGCACAGTGAATCTAGAGCTTAAAAACATTCAGAGATAAAGTGTATTTTGGACACTGCTCGGACTGCTCACTGCTCACATATTTCATTCGCCGCTTCGACATCGCTCGTGACGTCACTCCGCTCTCAACTTCCGCTTCCGGTTCGTCGCCATGGACACGACGAAGCACAGAAGCCCTGTTTATATTATGGTGGGCCGGGATTAAATAATGTTAAAAACATAATAAGAACAGATATTATGTATTATCTACTTTGTTAGACACAAGAAAGTAATATTGAATTAAACACAAATAATAAAATTCTAACTATGAATATTCGATAATGAATCATGAATCCTACCGTCCTACCACTTCACACACATAACGCAAAATGTGGCCCAGTAGATATTCAGCTACTCAAAAGATATTTTTTGAATAATTGATATTTTAGCTTAGGACATTTAAGTAAATAATTTTATCATATTATCAAAAAATACATTGTGTTTGTAATAATTCATCACATACAGTGATGAATATGAAAGTGACATCTTTGCTGTACAGATTACATTTCCTTCATGGATAAATTACGTATAAGTAAGTAAATATAAGATAAGTACCTATCATATACATACATACATACATACATACATGGCAGTATTTTCTTTCCACTTATTTTGCAGTTAGATTGCAATTACATCTTACTGCCAGTGTCTTCTACATTTGAAAACACACACACACACACACACACACACACACACACACACACACATACACACATACACACAGCAGAAAGTTAAGCAGGACAAGAATCAGTGACACAGCATCCTGTTGTGATCAGCTTTATTTAACAATTCATACAGTTTATAATCTCCACCAGGAATTAAATAAAACCTAAACGTCACTACATGGCCTTTTGCAGAGGGTCGGTTGTTGGTGAATCTTGCACAAAAGCACCAGTGCATTCACCACTAAGTGCTCAGAGGTCAGAAGATGGAAAAACACAGCTAAAGGTTCAGTGATGGATAAAGAGATGTCCATATCTCAAAATAAGGCATCCAGATGGAGATGATGAAGAGCAGGCAGCAGGTTTGAGCAGCTTCAGAGCCAGCCTAAGCTGCTCTTAAGGCTGAGGAGACACAACTAGTAACAGTTAAGAAGCTGTTTGATTTGTCTACATATGTTCAAATCACATTTAACCATCAACCTGCCCATCAGGCCAGGCACCGCTGTGTTATGTGCAATACACAGAGCCACTTTGTAGCAAAACCACAAGTAAAAACAGGAAACGACAGATAAAATATGTTGCATAAAAGCAAACAGTAGGTCCACGAATACTGATCACCAGCTCAAAGTGTTCGAAGCAACAAGTTCCCCGAGTGTCGCAGCCTGTGGCAGGAGGCTGGAAGCGTGCTCCCCGACTGTGTGTGAGCTCAGGTGTGTGTCCAGCGCTACTGCAGAGATCTGCTCCTACACACAGTCAGGATCCACAGAGAACGACCCTGACAGAGCACAACAAACACACAGGACTGCATCAACGCTGCTCTGCCTCCCAGCTGCTTTAGGTCTCACTGACTCTGAGGAATCACATTGCATTCCCACATTTAGTAACAGATCTGAAGCAGAAAGTGTTGATATAAACTGTGTCACCTCCAATCAGCTAAAAGAATACATAATCAAGTTAAGTTGCATCTACTCAACTCACTAATTTAATACCTTTTTGATGCCACTGAGTCTTTAAGGAGAGTCGTGAAGGACTACTTAAGGAGTTACTTGACTGAACACTTTAAGTCATTCTTGCTGCTCACGTCTTTTTTCCTTTAAATAAAGAACTCAGAGTAGACCATGGAAATCTCATGATGGAGAACCACATAAATCAGATACTGAGATCACAGAATAATAAGATTAAAAACAAGAAGGCAAAGCGTCTCCAGTAAAGCCAGCAGCTCAGCGAGCTGAGTGCCAGCAGCCAGACAGCTGAGGAAGGAGGGAATGTCACAACGTGAAGGTACGACGTTCCCTCACACTGGAGCTCGTAGAGACATCAGGGAGTCCACTCGTTTCTTCTCTTCCATTGCATAAGATTCGGATATAAAGTGGAAAACTTTGAGCTGCAGGTGGCGCTCTGACTCAGCAGAACAACACAGACGTGAGGGTGGAACCTCAGGACAGCGACATCTGTGGGCTGACTTCACTCCAGACAGATCCTCGACCGGTGTCGAGAAGACTCCAACACGACGGACACGACAAAAACACTTTATGCAAGGTCACTATTCAACCTCTCCCTTCATCGGGTGCATCGCAGTATCAGTAACGCATGGCTTATAAAAGTAGAGCACGTTGTTCAGTATGGCATGGCCAGCTCCACCAGGCTGGGCAGGCTGCTCAGCTGAGCCCCGTCCGCTTGGCATCGCCGCTGAGATGTTGGAGACGTCGGACGCTCCGTGGAGACAGAGCAGCGGGGCTCAGAGCTGCTGTCAGAACTGGAAGGAGATGACCGAGTTCACTCTGTAGACCTGGTACGAGCGGTTCCAGAACACCCGCGTGAAGTAGTTTGTGTAAGGCGAGTAGTTGAGCTTCAGCTCCTGGCAGAATCTCCCGTACTTGGACACGGAGTACACCTCTTCTTTGTCGTACACCACCTGAACGTGACCAGAGGAGAGCAGAGGGAGAAGAGTCACGAGCTTTGACTCTGACAGCACACAAACAACCAGGGCTGTGACAGTAAGCAGAGACCCGGCCGGGCTGGATGGACGAACGGGACGAGAAAGAGACAGAGATGAAAAACAAAGTTCAAATACCTCTTTAACTGTCTTCAATGATCATTTGAGCAGTTTTGATAGATGTTGCACTGTGATTATCATTAAATTTGCTTTTCACTGTATTTAATTATTTTGCACAGGACTGGAACATCATAAGAGGAACAGGCTGCGTCCTCGTCCTCAAAACACCTGGAAAAGACTTGAACATGCGAGCTGAAGACTGAGTGTGACCGTACGTGTCCGTTGGAGATGTCCAGCAGGTCTTTGATCCTACAACCTTTGTTGACACTGAGCTCGTTACAAATGGACTCCTCGATGATCACAAAGTCTGACCTCTGAGAGGTCAGGAGCTTGTAGACCTCCTCTGCAGACCTCATCCCATACACCTGGTAGTTCTACAGAGAGAGACAGGGACAGAGATGAGGAATGTACTCAGCACGGAGCCTTCAGTGGAGGTCTGGAGCCCTGGCAGGTCCTCTCACTCACGTCCTCGGTCCTCTTGAGCAGGCTGATGTCGGTGTAGAGAGGCAGGCTGGTGACGGCTGCTCCGGTGCACAGCTTGATGGTTCCCAGGATGTGAGGACTGCCTGCGTACACGGCTGCTCCAGGAGCCTCCATCCTGCAGGAGGAGCGAGGAGCCACAGGTCACATGAGGAGCACAGCAGTCTCTAATCAGACCAGGAGAAGAGAGCAGAGAAGAAGTGCAGCCCTACGCCACCCAGCTGATCAGCTCCACGGTGTCCGGCTCGTACGAGTCCTGCAGCTCGGCCAGCTCCGCCAGGACGCGAGGACAGTACTGACACACAGAGACAGGAGCGCTGAGCTTTAGGTCTGAGGTTCAGTCTGAGAAGCTTCTAGAGACAAACATCTGCTCACCTCTCGCCACAAACTGAAGCCTATGATGGTGGGAACCGCAGTGCTCAGGATCAGCGACTGAAAAGTCCAGAAAATAAACTGAGATCAGCTGTGGAGGGTTTCACATCACAGCTGCAGGAAAGGATCAGGTTTGGAGTCCAGGCCTATCACTTCCTGGATTTACTGATCACTGGTGAAGAGAAAACAGTTTATGTCTGTTTCACAAACACCAAGAAGCTCTTTTCCTCTTCCCTCCTCAACCTCACTGAAATGTGTGTCATAGAAAACAAATCCAGAATCCAGACAATGTTCACATTAAAGAAGCTGAGAGGGAATTTTAACTCATTTTCTTAAAATAATTTATCAATGAATTAGCCCTTACCTATTTTAGATAGATGGATAAATTGTAATCTGAAAGAACAGGAAGTGAGTGGGAAGCAGAGTGACCATCACTCACCAGGACGACAGGATGGATGGACTTCAGCTTCAGCCACCTGAACACAGTCATCCAGAGGTGAGGAGAACACATGCCGAAGGCTGTGAACATGCAGACGTACGGCGTCCACAGATACTTCATCCTGAGGAGGAGAGGAGGAGCAGACGAGGAGGCCGTCAGAGAGGAGGAGCTCCTGCAGCCAGGCTGCGGCACTGAGGAACGTACCCGTCAAACAGCAGGACCAGACCTCCGAACAGCAGCGAGTGGAACACGTGGTAGATCACCTCCGGCTGCTCTCCTATTCGTCCATCTTCTAGTTTGTTCTGAGTGTTCATTGGCTCCCCGCTAGAAAAACAAACAAAAACACATCCAGCATGATGTCCTCAGCCTGAGGAGGAACTGTGCTCGATGCTGGAGCTCAGTCTGACTCGACCAGGAGAAGTGAGCTGTGATGATGATGGATCTCCACCTCTAACACCTGAAGTCGCAGTGACTCCTGCCAACCAGTCCCTCCAGCCCAGTCAGAGCCTCTAGAAACCTGACCAGTCTCCTGGTCCTGCTGCTCCTCTCTCTAGAACATCTGAAGAACCAGGCCATACCTCCACTGTGCTCCACTGACCTCCATCCTTCAGGCTGACGCTCCTTCTCCAGCTCTGCCTTCCTCTGGCATGGACCCCTGACCCCAACCCAACCACAGTCACTCAGACTGGTTTCCTCTGTGCCCCTCAGACAGTGGGATCTTCTCTATCTTTAAGAAGCATCTCGTCTCCTAAAACATCTATCTGCACTTTAACGTTCATCTCCTGTAACTACTGCGGCCTCCTGTCACCCTGCAGAACAGTAACGCTGTCTGTCGACTGGAAACCGCTTTGGATAAAAGGAGTAAATGTAATGCAATGTTAATGTGTGTGTGTGTGTGTGTGTGTGTGTGTGTGTGTGTGTGTGTGTGTGAGAGAGACCTGAGGCGTCTGTAGATGGTCTGCAGGGTGGACAGCAGGCAGACAGCCAGCACCAGGATGTAGAAGGGAAGCACCGAGGCCTGGGTCAGCCTCAGGAACAGATCCTGACCTGGAGTCTGGAAGCTCTCCTGGCACAGCAGGAAGTTGGTGGCAAAGTCCCTGAAACACACACACACACATAAAACCTTGAGGAACATCACGAAGCGTGGGGAGGAACAGGGACCACAGGGACCGTGACTCACGTTGTTGTGTTGAGGCCAAATTTCACTTCCAGGAACTTGAGGACGAAGTCGCTCTCGCTGAGAGGAACCAGCTTCTGTGAGTGACACATTTACCGTCAACGAGTGAGTAAAAACCACTAAACCACCCACATCCACCGGCTCTACCTTGACCAGATAACTGAAGGTGATTCCTGTGGTGAAGACCAGGTGGAAGTGCAGGAAGAGCTTCATGACTCTGGCCACCAGAGGCCCCATCTTCATCTTTTGCTGCAAGGGAGGAAAAAAACAGGCTTTCACTCTGCTTTTCTTTTCTTTTTTTTTTTTTACATGAAAGCAACAGATCAAAATGAGAAGCTAACTGACTGTTGTGACCTTATACTAGACTCTCAGTCATGATCATTTAATTATGAACGTTAGTTTCTTTTCATTCTTTATCACTTCCTAACAATTTGGAACAAACTGTGTGCTTCAGGTACAGCTGCACTCTGTACTGCAGGAAGCACCACATGAAATGGTTCCCTCCAACTGTGTTGCTAGGTGGCGAGGCAGACTATGATGTAATGAGCTGCTAACTCTACCTGGAAATACCTCGCGAGCACTGAGCCAATCAGGAGGCTGACCAGAGGCGAGCTGAGCAGGCTCCGGTTCTGGAACTGGAACAGGTAGGCCAGGAACATGGAGCTGAGGTACACCTTATAAATGTCAGCCATCTTTACCACCCAGGAGGACGAGAGACGGGGAGGGGGAGGGGGAGGGGGAGAGAGAGAGAGAGAGAGAGAGAGAGAGAGAGAGAAGGAAATGTGTTTCAGGACGGAACACAGACACTGTGTTCCATATTCTTCCAGCTCAACTGTGAAACATTTCTACACATCAAATGCATCGCCGTCCTCCTCGTTGTTACATGTCTCTGAACTGACCTTGTAGTCCATATTTTTACCTTTTAAACGACTATTACAACTCCATCCTTTAGGAGCAAATGTCACAGCACTGTGAGAGTTATGGTGACTCACTCTGACCGGTCGGCCTTGAATGTGATTTGACTTAAGTCCCACGTTACCTTACGAGGCGGCACAAGGTCAAAGGAGTCCAGGAGGAAGAGGCAGAGGCCCTGGACGAAGAGCACGTAGTGACCGTACTCCCAGACCAGCAGGAAGGTGAAGGTGGTGGCACTCATGGTGAGATAGCAGAACATCTGCAGACACAGGACCAGTGTCAGCACCAGGACTGATCCAGGAACACTGATCTTCCTGAGGACTGACCTCGCTGGCAGAGCTGGTGTTATTCCTGAGGAACCCGGTCAGAGCGGCCACCTGGCAGGAGAAGTACGGCAGAGCCCAGTTGTCCCTCAGGGGAATGGCCTGGTCCACCTTGGACGTGTCGGGTCTGAGGAGGAAAGCATCCAGAGTAAGAACGAGAAGGTTGAACAATGAAAACACATTCCTGGGACTTTGTCTATGACTTGGCAGAACGTTGCCATGAATAACATGACCTCTAAAACATGAATGTATCCATGAAATGTGGGAAAACTATGAGAAAACTGATGAGCGTAGAGAGGGGGAAAGAAAGACGTACTGACTTTGGTTTTATGCCAAATCAACGTTTGTTAAACTAACTCTGAGACGATCAATACGTTTACATAAGGTGATGTGCATGTCGTCGTGTTCTGGAACAAATGTATTATCATTTGACTCCAAACTTTTGGGTCCTTCACACTTGTTTTTCCAAGCCTTGGCCAGCAGTGGAAGTGCTGAGCCCTGCAGACAGAGCGGGTGTGTGCTGTGTTCTGGAAGCATCTCTGCCAGGTCAGGCCTGGCTCCGGGCTGCTCTCACCTGTTGATCACGTACCAGGCCACGGCCAGCATGCCGGCCACCCAGGTCCCACTCATCACCCAGCTGCACACAAACAGAGCCGTGACGTAGACGGCCTGCAGGCCGAACACGGCTCCCACGTAGAAGTAGATCGGCTCCACGTAATCCTGAGGGAGAAACACAAAACCACCAGCTGTTAATACAGCCCGACTGCCTGGAGAGAGCCTGAACACAGACTACACGACCCCACTAAACCTTCACTACCTCATTCAACTGGCATCAAGACTTCCTAATACTTTTTAAGGGTCTTCATTTATCCAGAATGGGTTTATGAGCGCTGAACCCTGTTTAGGAGCCTGAGGCCTGTGAGGCAGATGTGACGTGCTGCTCCATCACCAGCCACAGTGATGCACACGTCTGTTTCCCTTTGGCACTGTATGACTTAAAGGTGTCAAACGCGATATCGAGGTGTCACTGCTGAAGCAGAACGACACATCCAGGCCGAGCATCTCACCATCTGAACGGTCTAGAGAGCTGCCACAATACAGAGCCTCAGAGACAGACTCCCTCACTGCCTTCACTGAGCAGAATAGAGACATATCCAACGGTTCTAACCTCCAGGACCCTCTAGGACCCTCCAGGATCCTCCAGGACCCTCCAGGACTGCTACGTCCTTATTATCACTCACATCTCTCACATCTAACAAAACTGTCCTCACAGAACCTTCACAGTAAATGATAAACAAGTAGTAACAGTAACCAGTGCTTCAAGTAGTACAAAAACACTTCACAAATAACAAGTAAAAACATTGAGTGAATAATAGTCCAATAAGAAGTCCAGTTCAGCTGTTAGTCCATGTTCTAAGAACACTGAACGTTTTGTTTTTATTTAAGACAAAAAAAGCTTAAACTGTATCTTGGCCTTTGGGAAACGGGCATTAACTATCTTTATATCATATCATATCACCTTCATGCGTATTATGTTACCACTTAATAGACATATGACATAAACACATGGTAGCCTGGTTCCAGCTGGTAATATGAGCATGAGCAGACGCCTGACCTGGCTGCCCGTCACTCTGTAGATGAAGCTGGTGATGAGCTCTGGATACAGAGACAACCGCTCCACCGTGTTGATGGTCTGACCCGGCACCGTCTCATTGTCCAGGAGCAGCTCAAACAGCCCTGGGACACACACACACACACACCACATCATGGTTCAGAGTCTGTTCTGGAGTCATACTGAGAGAGGAGGAGGAGGAGGAGAGAGGAGGAGGAGGAGGAGGAGGAGGAGGAGGAGGAGGAGGAGGAGGAGTTGGGGTCACCTCTCTCAAACGAGGGCGCTCTCAGCAGGAGCTTGTAGTAGTAGTAGTAGAGGCCGGTTCCTTCCTGGAAGGTGATTTCCCGCTCCAGCTCCTACACACAGGCCACAGGGAAGGTTAGTGCTGCTGAGCTGGGCCAGATGTGGGGAAACACTGACAGCTTCCACTCGCCTGCTTGGTGGAAAACCAGAACTTCCTCTCGTGGTAGGTGGACAGATAGAGGGCGTAGAGCATGCCACAGGCCACGGCTGCCAGGCAGCCGAAGAACACGCGCAGCAGGCGCTGCAGGAGCCCTGCAGGCAGCACAACGCACGTCCAACTTTAAGACACTATGCTGCTCCTTCTTGTTAAATATTGACACATTTTACCAATTTCTCAAATTTTGAATACAATTATTCTGTTTTTGCTGCTCTCACTGTCTATGTGCTATGCGGCAAAGTATCATAACAGATTCTTTGTAAACAATAACCTCAGGGTCACTGACGCTATCTACTGTGTCAGTCCAGGGTCTGGATGGACCAAAACCTCCAAACACAAAACCCTGTTCTTTGAGGCCAAAAACCAGTTAGAACTGTAGAAACTACATCAGAGGTCTTTAAGGAGTCCTCTCCAACTCTACTAGAACTTCTCTAGAACTTTCCTGAGGGAACATCTCTGGGTGTCTTTCCTTGCTGTGTACCTATTGACACTCATCATCCAGGACAAAGCCAGCTACTGTGTTCCTACCTGTCGAGGACCTCTCAGGTTTTTTGCCTGGAGGTTCTTCTCGTGTTTCTGTGTCCTCTTGTTTCGCTGGAGCTTCCTCTTCAGCAGGTTTATCCTCCTCATCCTGCTTCCCCTCCTCTTCCTCCTCCTCCTGTTGTCCTCCACCTCTGGGTTGCTGACCCTCCTCCTCCTCCTCCTCAGCTCCTGGTGTCTCAGGTGTCCTACCTGTGGAGATGTCCACAGTCATGCAATTATGATATGTATTGTAAATGATACATATTGTAGGATATGCAGTACATATTAGGTATATACAGGATAAGTCTGGAAATGCAGAAAAGAGTACTTCTGAGGTGCAATGATGTACATATATTCAGTATATCCTACAATACATGAAAGAGTATTTATTTATTCACACTCATCTTATGTACATTGATATGAAACCCACTGCTTATGTAGTGTACCACCCCTTTATTACCCCACTAACATAAATAAAGTTTTCTGATTCAGACTAGCAGGTATTTAGCAGGAGTTAGCTGTGGAGGTTATCTGCTAGCTTAGCTTTACTCACTCTCCTCCAGAAGCTCCGTGTCCTCCCCCCTCAGCCTCTCCAGGCTGCCCGTCCTCCGACACCTCAATTCAGTCATGTTTCAAGTTCTGGTCCTGGACCAGGTGTGGGTCGGGTGTACTTCCTGAAGCAGGTGTTGGTCAGGTGTTGTTCCTGGAGCCGTTCAGATAAAGGGAAGAAGAAGAGGACGCAGCAGCATGCCGGCTAACAGCTTAGCTCCCGCCGCCTCCACTGGAGACAACACACCGAGGACAGAGCCTCCCCCTCCCCGCAGAGCAGCCTCCAGGACCCGCGGACAGGAGAGAAGCAGCCCGGAGCTCTGAGCCCGGCTGGTGGAGACAGCAGAGCCGCAGAGGGAGGCTCTGGACACGGCTGCTCTGAGCTCTGGAGCCGGGCTGAGCCTGGAGGAGGAGGCGGAACTACCCAGAAAAAAGCAGCGAAGAAGAAGCAGCAAAACAAACTTCAGGCGTTGAATCTTAAGACAGACATTTACTTCTAAAGCAACGACAAAGAGTGGAGAACGACTTAAATTGATCGTAAACCATTTAATGTAACGAAACAAACGTTCAGGAGCTCCAGGAAGTCCGGGCAGGAGATGTTTTTTATTGTTGTGTGCTCAAGATAGAAACTGGCGCGCATTAATGATTATAGTCAGTTATCTGGATAAAAAACTGTTTCCTTATTTTGTCGTCATTGTTAATTTTGTGGCAACGAATATCAATATCTGGCACTGCTTATGCTGCAGCACGTGATTTTTGAACATTTTTCTTAGTTTTAACAATAATTAGTGATTAAAAAACGTACACACGACAGCTTCAGTTGTGCGCATAAATTAATAAAATGAGTGATCCTACAATTGTTTAGTGATTTCTACGATTTTGTACCAGTGAATCATAATGGTAGTTCCAAAAGATGACATGGAAAAATACCTTCTTTCATTCAATGTGATAATACAAATAGTCGATTTGTGATTGCTTGTAATAATCCATAATAAATGTTAAAAATCACCTGCTGGGACTGGAGCAGGTCCGCACCAACCTTTTGATGAAAAACAATCAGTCCACACTAAATAATTTAATAAAGCCACTTGTGCCTCTGAAGCCCACAAACTTCACTCCCAAATCACTGGAGGAATCAAAAGTGTATTTTCAGGGTTTTTAGAACGTATTTTATTGAGAACAGGGTGTACTAGAATCTTTAGAGACAAGAGTGACAATACAGTACACTCAGAAATAATGCATTATAGAAAACTTGTAGAGTTGTAGAGTCTGTAATACTGTACTGTTTACTGTAAAATAGGGTTTCTGATACCACGACTTATATTTGCAGATATGTGCCTTGGCAAGGTGTAAAATGAAGTAGCAGAATTATCCCAAAAGATACGAGACCAAAATAAGTTGTCTATTTTTTATACTATTTTCTAGTGCATTTCTCTTTTCTCTTTGACCCTCTGTTTCCATGGCATCTCTCTACTCGTCTGGCTGCAAACTAAGCCTGCTCACTTCATTTTATTTTAGATAAATATAAAGTGAACACTGGAAAAGGCACAACAATGTGCAAACTAACATGGACAATAATAATGATAATAAAAAATCTGGCACAAGAACAGAATGATTCACAAGGATTCATACTTGGGGGCAGCTGAATACAAAAACAAACATGTCCAATGCAACTGACAGGCAGAGATAGTAAAACTATGACATTTAAAATAGTGCATTAAAACTTAAAAAATCCATTTTCCCCCTTCAGTAAAAATGTTAACATACAACAACATACAAAACACACGGTTGAATTGTTTAGGAACTTTACAGGAGCTTCGTCTCCGCAGAATTTACAACATGTGAACCTTCTACAGTCCTTCCAGCTCTGAGTGACTGGGAGGTCGGACGTTCCTGGTCCAGGAGGAGGAGGTTGGAAACGAGAAGCATTTTCTTCAGCCTGCACCTGTTTCAACGCGTCGGGACAGTTTCGATCATTTGGAGCGTGTCGACACAGCGTCAGGAGGAGGCGTGAGGCGGGAGCCTTACCTGCACTGGTTTCACTCCGGGCTCATGTCGTCTCAGCTTCCTAGCCATCACACCTCTCTAGGATCACTTTAGGGATTTTTGTGACTTGTGGGTGTTTAGCTGCCTTGATTAGTGCTTCATCGTCTGAGCTGTTGCTTGATTGGCCTGGGGAAGAAAACCAAAACGTAAATGCTCCACTGGGAGCAGCCGACTACCTCACAGCGTCTGGGCCTCGCTGCTTACCTGACGCAGGCGTCTTCCTTGTCTTTTTGGGAGTTCTGTTACTTTTCCTCGGAGACGGAGTCTTTGCTTTGGATTTTGTTTGTTTTCTTTTCAGAGGCTCATCATCCGAGCTGTCATCACGGCCTCCTGCCAAACAACAGTCACTGAGAACTGCATAACTTCAACTCATCACTGCGCTCTGACACGAGAGCGTCCTCTTCTTCACTTACATTACTGAAGATTACAAACAGGGCTTTTCTGGGAAAAACAATTCCATTGTTGTTAAGAACTATTTTAATGCACATCCTATGAATGAATCCTATGATCCTATGAATAACAGGGTAGTAGGTTCACAATAGTAGACTTTGCTTATTTCTTATGCATTTCTTATTCAGCTGTCTATTATAAAGAAAAGGAACGTTTGGGGTATTTTCCTTTGATATATTCTACATGAGGCTTCCAAACTACAACTTATGATCAACAATTACTCACAAGAACTTCAATTTGATTCAGCTTTAACTTGACTTCAGCTAGCCACAGCTAGACATCATATAGCGTGTCCAGCCTAACTCGACCAGTACCTCGTCTCTTCCTGGATGCCCTGCCGGGTGACACTGCCTTTCTCTTGGCGTTTCTCTTCACTGGTTTCTTCTTAGAGACGAGTTCTTTCAGGGGCATATCATCATCCGAGCTGCTGTCTGAGGATGGACAACATTTCCAAATCCAAATCTTGAGATAAAATGGAAATAAATTCATTTCTCCGCAGCAGTCAAATCGGAGTGGCTGCTTACCATTCGGGGTTTTTCCTTTTTGTTTTGCGGTCTTGCCCTTGGCTGCGACCTTCTTCTCTTTGGGCTGATTTGTCTTTAGAAAGGTAATCAGTGGTTCATCGTCTGAGTCGTCACTGGATACTTCTGTGTATCTAACTAGAACAAACATCACATTCCTCTCATGAGAGCATCCATGTACCATCCTACCATGACAGAGCCTCCATGTGGCCTCACTCAGTTAACTCATTTCATACTCATCTGAAGCCAAAAGTCAACACTGAGAAAAGTCTTAGAAGTTGATGAACACAGTTGCGTGAAACCATTTGATTTAGCATCTTTGAGGATTTATCTTTTGCACCTGGGGATAATTTAGCATCTCCAGTCCAGCTACACATGTTTTTGCGCAGTGGGAGGGAACCACGCAGACAGTCCGACCCTGGAGGACGAGCCCCTCGTCCACAGCGCCACCTATGAGACAACGATTCCACGCTGTTCCTTTGGAGCTGGCCGACACCCACCTGCCTTCTTCGCAGACTTCCTTTTGGATTTGACAGGCTTCTGGGCGGAGAGGAAGACGGTCGCCTTCCTCTTGCGTTGAGGGTAAAGCTTCTTGGCGAGCTCGCTCAGCGGCTCGTCATCGGAGCTGGCGTTGTTCTCGGCTGCGTCTGAGGCAGAAGACGAGAGCTGTTGGTGTCTGCGTGACAGCTGCAGGCAGCTGCAGGCAGAATGAGCTCACCTTCTGGCGTTTTAGCGACAGGATCTTTTGGTGGCTCTGGTGAAGGTTCTTCACGGCTCTCATCTGCTTCCTTATCTGAAACATGTTTCAGAACATGAAACATTTGGAAGGCATCGCTAAACGAAGCTGGACCGTGCTCCGTTACACACAGCTCAGTCAGCACCTGAACTCTTGCTCGTGGAGTTGTTGTTTCTCGGGGGCGTGCTCTCGTTTTTTGTCGGTTTCTTGGCTGCTGCCTGCGTGACCTTCCTGGTGATCAAAGGCTCGTCATCCGAGGAGACATCTGGGGACAAAACAAACACACATGACTCTGTCCCCTCTCAGCCTGCAGCAGGAACGGCGTGTGAAGATGGCAGTGTTGTTGGCCGTCTGTCCAACTCCATGTCCTCACCACTTCTGTCCTTGTGTGACTTAGTGCTGGAGCTGTGTCTGTTTTCATGCGCCTGTGTGTGCTCAGTCTGAGGCCTCAGGAGCTCAGAGAGAGGTCTGTCATCAGAGGAGCTGGAGCTTTCGTTACCTGGGCGATCGGTGTGTACCACGGGATACGTTACTGTTATCACATCTCGCTTTGAAATACTTTCTAAAGATCAACAATACACTGGGCCTGATGTACTTCTTTTTATTTTACTTTAAGTATTTACCCAGTATCTAGTGCTTTAACTAAAAGGCCACTTCATACATGTTGACAAAGATACATTGATTTATTAAAAATGTATAAAACTGAGTCCTTATGTGTTGTTCTCTATCCAAGAATGGACAATTATTCTAGCTTTCTTTTTCTTTGCAGTTTAGCAGAGAACTAATGACACCAAGCAACAAGCTGCATCTTGGGTGTCCAGAATCCACTTTGCAGTTTACTGCATTACAAAGTCTTATTTATGGCCTGCCAGCACCATCAAATACACATTATGATTAACTGGGATTAAAACGTCATTTTCCTGACACTAGGCCCAGCTATCACAGGGCTGCCACACACACATTCACAGACATGTCCCTGGTTCAGGGACTGAGCCCAGAGCCCACTGATAGGTACAGCATACTCATGTTATTGATCGTGCTTGTGTGGCTAATATTTGGTGAGAAAATGCATCTTTGGCCCTCTCAGCTCTTAACATCCCTGAGGGACATACACAGAACATTTGCCAGAGACTGAAACTTTGTAAAGGCTCAAGCAGGCGTGTGATCTGTCAGTGTTAGTGAGAGCAGATCCTGGAATCAAGGCTCTCATCATGCCTGCTGTGACCAGATGAGCTGATGGGATTAACACTGCAGCTGTTTCCTTCTCAAAGTCTCTGAAACCCTGTCAACACAGAAACAATGCAGCAGCCTGATACATGGAACAGCTCTACCTGGGGATGGATGCATGACTCAAATGCATGACAACAAATGAAGTGCTTTTTGTATAAATTCTAACATTGCTGTAGACTCGGCTGCTGCAGCTCGGAGGGACACGTTACTACTATTTGGCCGGTTTTCGACGTTGTTAAGCTAATGTAGCCTCTAGCTACCGCGCAGAGACGCAGCGTCCGCCTCCGCGGCTCAGACGACACGCGGCGTTGTTGCTCTAACTACCTGAAATGTCCTGAGCCTCATTAGCGGCCTCGTTAGCAGGAGAGCGGCTCATTCTGACCCCGATCATCCAGAGAAAATGAACAACACGCTGGTCCTGCTTCTCTGGAGGCTGCCTCCGCCTCTTCTTCTGCGGGGAGACGAGGCGGCGGAGCGCCGCCCGGTGCTGCCGCCACAGGCCGCCCGGGGAACTGCACCTGGAGGCAGACTCAGTCTTCTCTCTTTGTTCAGTATATACAGTACATAAAAGCCAAGATACGCATAGATAAACACTCAAACACAGTATGAACAAACACTAGAAGTAAGGACAGCAACGACAGAACAATAAAATGAAGAGTAGTCTGAAAATAAACAGAAATAAATGAGTAGAAGTGATCAGAGTTCCAGTCTATTCATATTTATGTGTGCATTATTCACAATGAGGATCCATGTTGCAGAGGGACAGGCTGGGGGAGCGCTGTGTCCGGCTGCTGAACACCTATGATAAGGAGTGGAGACGGAGATCCACAGTGTGGCAGTCGATAGCTCAGTTTATTACACACAGACGAGATAAATATTCAAGCACAGTAATGTTGGACAAACAGGACATGATCATCTAGATAAACTGATACAGTGATATGCAGACCTACACGATGAGTGTGGTTAGTAAGCATAAATCAGACAAAGTGAGGACATTGTTGTGCTGTTCCCCAACCCAGAACCTCAGGAACTTCACTGATCAGGAACTCAGTCCAGAGTTTCACTTCCTTTTGGTTGGTTGCATGGTTTTTTTGACTTTTCCTCAGTATTTTTGCTCCATAATTTCCTGCTTGGAGTTGTTGTTGTTGTTGTCTTGATCACATCCCTGAGACAGTAAACAAACACGGGGAATCTGGGGGGGTTGGGGGGGTCCCATCTGATTCAGTCCTACAGAGTTTCAACTTCAACTATCCACTTCTTCTTTTTGAAAGTTGTTTAAAATCAAAAGTGCTACCACAGAAATACTCCAACTACACGTCTAGCCTCCTCCTCCTCCATTCCTCCCAGCTGATACACAGGCACATCTCAAAGTATTAGAATACCCTGACAAAGGTCAATAGTTATCATCAGTCGTTTCAGAAAGTGAAACTTGAAATGTCCTTTTTTTAAACACTGAGTTTTGACTCATTATCATCATCAAAAGTACAAGTGTGAAATACTTCACTCTATGTATTCATGTATTCTGAAATAACAAATCACTTTTCCACAGTATTCTTATTTTTTGAGATGTTCTTGTATTCCACACAGAGAGCTGCATGAAACACTGGAGGGCGACTCTTAAAGGAAACGTCTTCAGATATCACTATGAAACAGTCTTAGTTTGATCATCTAACAGTAAATCTCCATAACTGAGCAGTTTTCATGCACTCAAACCTCTCGTTTCTTTCCCTCATCACAGAAGTGCTACAAACAACATCCATAAACGCAAACTGAGGACAACAGCCTCAACCATGATTTCCATCTTTTCCTCTTTTTTCTCCTCTTGCATCTTTGTGGGCATCACAGATTTGCCAGCTACCCTTTTTGATACAAGAACTCAGCTCCTTCATCTTCTCCCTGTTGTAGACTGACTCCTAACCCCGTTTTTTTGTTGTTTTGTTTCGTGTTTTTGGAAAGTGACTCGGCGGCGTCGAGCAGACGAGCGTCACAGTTCAGTGAAAAATCTTTTCAAGTGGAGGAGATTCAGGCGGAACAGTCGAGAGCTGTTCGGCTTGTTGGAGCTCAGAGCGACCCGTGCGTCCGTGCTGCTGGTGCTAGAGTCCTGGGCTGGCGGCTCAGACGGCGGCCATCTTGGCGGCGGCCATCTTGGCGGTGGCTCAGACGGCGGCCATCTTGCTGGCCTCCCTGACGCCGCTCAGGTAGGCTCCCGTCACAGTCTGAGGGAAATGTCTGTTGGTAGCCTGTCAACACGACAAAACAGCAGCAGCTCATTAGTGAAAACAGCTGAAAGTGTCTGACTTCAGTTAAGCTGAGGAGCTACGCTGAGAACCAGGAACCAGGAACCATTCTGGGTTCTCTTTAAGCAAACCCTCCCAGAGACATCTGTTTGATGGTATCGCTGATAAACTGTAAATGTGATGAGGGTTCGGGCGTCTTCACCTCGCCAGCGAAGAAGACTTTTCCCTGCACGTCTTCAGCGAGGATGTCGTAGGCCTCTCCACTTCCCCCGGTCTTCACGAAGCTGTAGGACATCTGGGACCACAGGTCTTTGCTCCAATGTGTGACGAAGAAATTCACCGGCTCAGGGACCTCCTGCCGCAGACCATCAACACCAGTAAACAGGTTTATATGGAGCTGATGGGAGAGTCAGAAAGCTCCCAGCACAGCTGGATGGAGGTGAGAGGGGGAGGCCTCACCTGCTCTTTGAAGAGTTCCCGCAGCACCTTCATGCTCTCCTCCACCACCTCCTCGTCCTCCAGCTCCCTGACTGCAGCCACAGCATCCCCAGTGATGACAGACATGAGGACCGCCTGCTTCCCCTGAGAGACAGACAGGTCCGAGGGAGAGAGACACAGACAGGTCAGAGAGGGAGAGGGAGAGAGCATCGAGACACAGACTCTCTGAACGTCTCGCTGCTCTGCGGCAGGTGAGGGAGAGACACACCTGTGGCTCCATGTCGTAGAAGACGCCAAACATGCCCCTCTTGTCGGGACTGGGCGGGATGTGGCCGAAGTAGTCGGCTCCTTGGATCTTCTTGTCCCAGAATCTGTACGGAAACTGGAGCGCGATCTGCAGGAAGCACAAACACCGTCTGGGTTCTTCGTCATCATCATTCAGTGGACTTGGATTCTCACATGTACTCCACTCCCGTTAACATGGGTGACATTTTCTATACTTATTATTCTTTTGTAATATGAATGTGATGCTTCAGAGAGGAGCTTGAACATTTCTTCACCTTCTCTATGATTCCAGTTCCCAGACTGTGGATGGCCTTCATCTTCCTGTCAGGCAGCGCAGGGCTGAACTGGATGAAGTTCTTCTGAAGCAGCGTCAGTGGGACTGTGACAAGGACCTGGCAGAGGAGACGAGGCCAGTTCAGCTCTGTTCCCTCACACGCTTCACACAGGACGAGCAATAGAAGCTATGACTATGCTACACAATCACACAGTCCCGACTCACTGAACTGATCCTAAATACAGACTCTACTAGAAAATGTTCTCCATGACGTCACCTTCTGTGCCGTCCACTGGGACCCGTTGGACGAGGTAACTTTGACGACATCACCTGAGTAATCGATGGACTGAACCTGGAGTCAAGATGCAAACACTGTGAGGTTGTTTATTTGAATGAACATGAAGAGGAGAAGAGTCAGCGAGCCAGAGGTGAGGCAGCAACCAACCGGGCACTTGGTGCGGATGTCGAGGCCTTCGCTCAGTCTGTGGAGCAGCACCGAGTAGCCCTGAGTGAGCAGAGTGTGCTCCCCTGAGAACTGGGCGAAAAACTCATTGTGGTCCCAGGACCTGGCAGACACCTGCACACAACACAATACACACCGTCTAGACACACTATCTCACACACGTATACCATCATCCTCATCCTGACACAGAGTCACAGAGTTCTGCTTGTTTGTGTCCTAACAAGCAGAGGAAGCTCAGACTGCTCAGGAGGCAGCAGCCTGACCGAGGCCTTCTGCCTCACTCAGCCTGGGTCTGACCTGGTCCAGCGTGCTGCCGCAGGCAAACTCCAGGTTGCTGAGGTGAAACTGAAGCACTTTCTCCTCCAAATCACTGAACTGGATCCCAGACTCCTGCAGGAAGTTCTTCTTCACCTCCTGGACCTTCTCTGCAGAGAGAGCATCAACATCATGGCACGGCTCCAGCAGCTGAGCAGCAGCTGAGCAGCAGCTGAGCAGCAGCCGTCTGGAGGCGGGGCGCCTGCTCACCGCTCAGAGGCGTGTCCTGGCTCTGGGACTTGTCCTTCCTCCACTCCGACACCACGTCCAGGATGGCGTTGAAGTGGAAGTCCATGCGCTTGTCGATGGCCGGGTCGGTGGCCTGGCCGCCCTCCTGGAACAGCTCGCAGCGCTCGCCCAGCTTGTGCATCTTCACGCCCATCTGCACCAGAGGGGAGGACGGACAGACAGACTCAGACTGAGCCTCTACTCCATCCAGACTGGTTCAGAGCGACCGTACCTGCTCACACATCAGGGCGATGGGGTTGTTCACGCAGCCGTTGACGATCTGAGCCCCTCGGCCCACCGTGACGCCCAGAGACGCGTCGTCCCACACCCGGCCCCCGATCCTGTCCCGCGCCTCCAGCACCACCACCTGGAAACCCGAGAAGAGCAGAGCGTGAAGCTACAGGAGAGCAGGACCTGGACAGGGAGGAGGAGGAGGAGGAGCAGGAGCAGCAGGAGGCGTCACCTGAGTGCCGAAGTTCTGCAGCTGGCGAGCAGCCGCCAGGCCGGCCGCCCCGGCCCCGACCACGATCACGTTCCTCTGGGGAGGAGACGCAGACAGTCACTCTCTCAGTCTGTGTCCACTTCAGCTTTGCTATCAGCTTGTTTTGTTGATTTAACTGCATTAACTGATCTTTTCACTGATTTCATGTGTTTTTTTATTTTAATCCTTACCTCTGTAAAGCACTGTGAGTTGCCTTGTGTTAAGAATGGCTCACCATCATCATTCTCTAACTGACTTACAGATCTTAATCAGTCAGGATCAGCCTGATTCTTTCTTTTCTCACACATTTTCTCTCTATCTAACTGTCCGGGCCAGTGACTCGCCCAGGCCCTCCACACCTCCCTCAGCATCCTCAGCATACAAAGCTTCCCTCAGCCACCAACAAATCTCGATCTGGACACATCCCCGTTAATCCCAGTGAGAACAGATCCAGTCCTGACAGACTCAGAGCGGATGAGGGTCCTCACCGTGCAGTATTTCTCCGGCAGCAGTGGACGTTTCACAGCCAGAACCCCCGTGTTGATGAGTCCCTTCCTGGTCATGAAGTGGAGCACGCGGTCCAGCTCCTGCACGCAGCGCACACGCACCAAGCCCCGCACGATGATGTGCTCGGCACATCTCTGAGGAGTCAGCGCTTCCTTCAGACACACGGACAGAAGAGTCATCCTCCGCTCCACAAACACTCTGGAGAATGAGAGACGTGTTCTGAGCGTGAGTGTGAGGCGCACCGTGCAGTTCTTGTGCCAGGAGGCGAGGATGAGGTTCCTCAGAGCCAGGTACATGGTGGGGTCTCTGGAGAACTCTGGGAACTCGTACAGCTCGTCCAGCTCCATCATGTCCGGACGCACACACAGAGCCTTGCCACACTCGTTGGGCTGGTAGAAGGGCTGGAAGTACGGGCACAGGCCGGGAACTGGACCACACACACATTAATAGACAGACAGAAAGTGATAGTCCCCCTCTGTCCCATGGTGAGAAACTGTGGCCTGTAGAACCTTCTACACAGTTTGCAGCTATCAACTCCCTGCAGTCATCACTGGTTCATATAACCCTGTGGCTCCCCAGTACAGGCCTCCCTCCCAGTGAACAGGCCTCCCTCCCAGTGAACAGGCCTCCCTCCCAGTGAACAGGCCTCCCTCCCAGTGAACAGGCCTCCCTCCCAGTGAACAGGCCTCCCTCCCAGTGAACAGGCCCCCCTCCCAGTGAACAGGCCTCCCTCCCAGTGAACAGGCCTCCCAGTGAACTCACTCTGGGGCTGGACGGCTCTGCAGTGGTCTGCCCTCAGCTCGGTCAGGGACACGGTGCTGGCCGAGCCTGAGGGGCTCATCCCCACACAGTCGGGGTAGTAGGCGGCCAGGAAGGGGCTGGCCGGACTCTCCTTGAACAACGGCGGCAAAATGAGCATGGAGTGCCACCAGCTGTCCGTCACCTCGGCCACCCTCTGCAAAACAACAGGACGGTCAGCTGCCAGCAGATCATTACTGGAACTGACAAGGGGACATTTCAGAGCAAAAAGCACACGTCACAGCTTACCAAGTCCTCTGGCTGGGAGCACTGGTCTGGACCTTCACTCTGCAGAAAGACACATGTTCACACTGAAGGTCTTCACTGGTGTTTCAGGTGTTTCTTTGCTGCTTCTTCTCATGATAACGTACATGTGAAGCTGTCAGCAGCACGCTGGGTTTACAGCAGTAGATATGGAGGCTGCACATGTCATGTGTGCATCAGCTTTGAAGTTGCTGTGCAGGTTGTTTTTGACGTCTGTCTCACTTAAATAACGTAAAAGTGATTAAATGCGACATGACAGGCCAGAATGAGGTTGCTTTAGGACACAAAACATCAGATCTGGGTCACATATGGGCAAACAGATCAGAACAGGGCCACTTTTCCCTGCACTGTGATCGTAACCTAAGATGGCACAGTGGTTTTCAGTGTTGTAAACCTGCCCTCCTCCTCAGAGCCTTTGCATAACATGTCACTGGGAGAACGTGTGTCTGTGTGTGAGGCTTGCTTTTGTTACGTAGAGCACTTTGAGCTACACCTTATTAAACACTAGTTAGTGAGTTGTTGTTTACCTTGATGTTGTTGACCTTCATTCCACAGCGATAGGTGGAGGCCAGGGAGGACGTCAGCTGGATCTCCTTGGTGAGCTGCCGCCACTTCCTGCATTCTGGTTTAGTACACTGAACCTGAAGGCCACACCATGTCACAGCACTGTGAACAGTGAACCTTGAATCACAGTGTTCTAGTGGTTAGGAGAAGTCTGGAGAGCTGCTCTTACCCAGAACGGGAGCTGCTGATCCGCCATGAAAGCCTTAAGGCTGGGCTCACTCTTCCCATTACTGGTCCACACTTTCTTCCACGAGGCAAATGTTTCATAGCCATCTTTGTGGCTGCCAGAGAAGAAAAAAAAAACTTCATGCAGCAGGAATTTGACATCACGATGAAAAGAAGAGAACAGGGTGAGGACATTACCTTCTATAATAGTGGTCAAAGCATTCGTTGCAGAAGTGCTCACCACAGGACAGGTGATACCAGCGCGATGTGTATCCGTTTTTAGCACATCTGAGGACACAGACAGAGTGACAGACAGGTCCATTTAAAATCAATACAACAAGAAACCAGAACATGAAAAACAAGGAGAAGACACACCCTACCTTTCAGATGCACTGGCAAAACACACGGGGTACGTGGCCGAGCATCCAGCCTTCTCACACTTCCTGTACTTCTTCTCAGACTGGTCGTCTTCCTCCTCGGTGTCGGTGGCTTTTCTTTTGCTCTAGAAGACAGCATGGAGAAAGACACTGCTGAGCTCAACTCTGATAGAGAGCACAGACCTGAAGACACATCAATCATGTCAGGACCCACAGGATGTCAGACCTTGGAAAACACATCTGTATCTGTAAGTCTGGTCACTGTAACTATATCCAGCCAGTAGGAAGGGGTATATATATATATATAACATAAAGAGCTGTGAATTATGTTTAAGTCTGCTATTAATCCCCACTGTAGTATTAATAAAAGTCACTCTATTCTATTCTTAATTTTATTAATGCTTTGAAATAAACACCTCTGTGTGAGATGGGACCAGGAGCTCAACCTTGAATCCTGCTGCTTACCTGTCCAGGTGGAGGGTTGTTGGTGCGTTTCACCCGGACGTTGATCTGTCTCCCAGAGGAGCGCAGGGCCTGAGCGTCCCCCCCAGAAGACTCCCCAGAGCTCCTTTTCCTGGCTTTCCGAGCTCCAGAGGCATTTCCAGGGTAGTCTGAACACACAGCAGAGGAGAGGACCAGGGCCAAGATCAAACATCTTATCTGCTTTTGCCTGGTTTTATTAGATTAGTTCATAGTTTAGAGAGTGTGCAGCCTGCACTGTTTCTCAATTTCCCTTCCAACAATGGAGCTGTAACTGGAACCTGAACTCCTGTCTGTCTATCTATCTATCTATCCCCACAGCACACAAGGATCAAACAAGACTTCAATAGATCAAGACCTAGGGTCTATGGTTTATATGGATGTTCACACACGCAGACACACACACGTGAAGATCAAACAAGACTCAGGATCACTAGAACCAGGGCCTTTTGTTGTGTTCTCTCTCTATATCACTCACACGCTGTCTACACACATACATGACACACACACACACTCAGGAGGGTCAGAGAGGGCCTGTTGTTATTGTGGATGCCAGATAAGATGATGTGGACACACAGTGACCAGAGAAGAGAGAGAAACACGCTGTCAGTCGGGATGTAAACACACAGATGTAGGGCGGTGACAAACGCACAACGAGCTCTTTAAACATTTAGCATGTAGCATGTGTTAGCATCGAGAACGACACACAACCTGCGTCCGACAGCATCTCTAAGTGCGGTGTTTCCTCCACAAAGGCTCCCCGGGCGTGTCTCTGGCTCTCAGGGGCTTGGGGTGTGTGTTTCACTGTCCCCTCTCTGTCTTTTATTGTTGTGGGGGGCGTCAAATCAAAGCCCCTGCTGTAGCTCTGAACACCACTTCCGGTTCTACTAAATAACTTCCGCGTTTTCTTTTTTTTTCGCGGGAAAGCCTTTTGACTACTTCCGCTCGCCGTAGACCGTAACTATGGTGACGACAAAAAACAGTGAAGGGAGAGAGAGACTGAGGAGGAGAGCTGCACATCATGCAGGTGTTAAAGCACCAGACAGGGCTGGAATAAGAGTCGACCCCACAGCCTCTATCCGAACGTAAACAAGCGTTGTTAAGCTGTTGAGAACCAAAACAAACAATGTCCAGTGACGCGTTCCTGTGTGGTTGAAGTGAGGAGTTTCTGAAAAAGTTTCTTTCTTCAGATGGATTCAGGAAAAGTTGCGCACAGAAGAAAAACTGACATTACAGCGATCAGACCGAGAGCCCCAGAGGAGAGGAGGCAACATGTCGAGCAGGTAAATAAAACAAACAAACAAACAAACACTCTCACTTCTACAACTCCCTCACATCATCGGATTTATTGTCAGGTAGTTGTGCTACTTAGTTCCGCTTCTATAAGGAATTTGTTTTAGTGATGGGTACAGAAAACAAGACATAGGTTAGCAACAGCAATTTCAGATCTTTTTTTATTACATTGGTTCAAACTATTTAGGGTATATTACAAGAAAATGTGTCTTGTTTGTTAATGTGTCTGTGTGTTTGTGTGTGTGTATGTGTGTGTGTGCGTGTGTGAGACTGCCTCGGGGCAGTTGGAGAACCACTCTGACATGAATGAGAAAAATCACATAATGAAGTTTACTTTAATTGGACGTTTGTGCTAAAAAAACACAAATTTAACTTTACCTTTGTATAATAAAGAGATGATGAAGGCGAAGCTTTTCATTAAGAGTCATCAAAGATCTAGAAAGTTCGACTCAGCGATTACAGAAGTGCATTAAAGTTGTACTTGAACCAGGTGTGATGTCTCAACAGGTCAGTGCTAAAAGTCTGGATCTCAGTAAAGTGATCCGTCTCCTTGAAGATCCTTTGACCGTAAGCCGAACCCCAACGCCTGCACACTTAGTCCATTTCCAGTTGTTCTGTGTGTAATATTCTGTGATATACTCTGTGTTTGCTGAAGGCCATGTTGAAGGAGAGGCACCTCTTTGTGCTGAAGAAGCTACTGAAGAGGAACCAGGTTGGCTTTGTATCCTTTGTTCTGGATTCATCCCTCATCAACCCCTCTAATGACACATCGTTCTTCAATGCAATGCTTTCACACTGTGCGGCAGGTTGTCAGGTTTTCCTGGACAGGTCTCCTGGCGCTGTGATGAAAATAGATGTGCTCTCATGCAACCTGAACGCGGAGCCTAACGCTATCTCCCAGGGCTCTAATTTGCCCGCTGCATCAGTGTGTCTGTCAGCGTTTTAGCTGTTCAGAAATAACCGCAGTCATGGCGACTGTGCTCTCTGCTCTCTGTGGGACTCATATTCGCGGGATCACTTTGCCAGAACTGTTAAAACTTCTTTAAAAAAGTCTTTCAAGCTTCTGCGGGAGCTGTCGGGCATCGCCAAAATCCTCAACATCTGTGCTGAGAGGGCGGAGGAGCACCCGGAGTACGTGCCCGTTCTGTGTGAGGCACTGAAGATTTGTCGGTGAGAAGCTCAAAAATATGCAGCCACATGTGGAAGACCTGGGTGTGTTCCTCCTCTGCTTTAGCCTGAACGTGGACTATCTGCTTTGCTTCTTCTCAGGCTTCCCTTCATGAAGGAAAAAGCTTCAGATGAGATAAACTACGCTCCAGACGTCATAGAGTTCCTCTCTCATTTGGGTACAAGCATCAGCTATTAACTGTCAGCATCATAACATAACATAAGATGACAGTCACATGTGTGTAGTATCACTTGATAAAACGTGTGTGTGTGCGTGTGTGTGTGTGTGTGTGTGTGTGTGTGTGTGTGTGTGTGTGTGTGTGTGTGTGTGTGTGTGTGTGTGTCGGCAGGCTGTCTGATGAGGGTGTCAGATGCTGAAGTGAGACAGCAGATAGTTGAGTGTGTGAAATCTTTCTTCAGCTGTGTGGCCCCCAGACAGCTGCCCGACGGTACGGACCGGCCCCCGGGGTCCAGGCCCCCCCCTCGGACTTTCCGCTCTGACATCCGATTTTCTAGACTTTCACTGAGTGAGGCTTCTCTCATGGTGTCCGTGGTGGCATGCTCGTGCTTTTCCACCCTCTTTTGTTTTTCTCTTTTGTATTTTACCTCTTTAGAGTTCTACTGGTACTCTGAGGTTATGGACCTAAACGCAGGTCAACCAAACAATGTTGACTATTAACAAAGATCGGCTCCTTTTAAATCTGTGATTTTCTTTCATATTTTCAGTTTTCCACTAAGTGTGCATATTTTGCATATATTTTTTTGTTGTTTGTTGTTTTTGTTTGTTTTTTCTTTCTTTGGTCTGTCACTTGCTGTTTCGATACACAGAGGAAGATGAGAAACAAATGTAAAAAGATTAGACACGTGTTAAGCATTAACACTGTACAGAGTCACATCCTAGTAGAGAGTGAGGGACTAAAAGCAGAGGTTGCTCCCTCTCCTCCTTCTCCTTCTCTCCTCCTCTCTTCCTCTCCTCCCTCTCCTCCTCTCCTCCTCTCCTCCTCTCCTCCCTCTCCTCCCTCTCCTCCTTCTCCTCCTCTCCTCCTCTCTTCCTCTCCTCCCTCTCCTCCCTCTCCTCCTCTCCTCCTCTCCTTCTCTCCTCCTCTCTTCCTCTCCTCCCTCTCCTCCTCTCCTCCTCTCCTCCTCTCCTCCTCTCCTCCCTCTCCTCCCTCTCCTCCTTCTCCTCCTCTCCTCCTCTCTTCCTCTCCTCCCTCTCCTCCCTCTCCTCCTCTCCTCCTCTCCTTCTCTCCTCCTCTCTTCCTCTCCTCCCTCTCTTCCTCTCCTCCTCTCCTCCTCTCCTCCTCTCCTCTTCCTCTCCTCCTCTCCTCCTCTCCTCCTCTCTTCCTCCCCTCCTCTCCTCCCTCTCCTCCTCTCTTCCTCTCCTCCTCTCCTCCCTCTCCTCCCTCTCCTCCTCTCCTCCCTCTCCTCCCTCTCCTCCTCTCTTCCTCTCCTCCCTCTCCTCCTCTCCTCCTCTCCTCCCTCTCCTCCCTCTCCTCCTTCTCCTCCTCTCCTCCTCTCTTCCTCTCCTCCCTCTCCTCCCTCTCCTCCTCTCCTCCTCTCCTTCTCTCCTCCTCTCTTCCTCTCCTCCCTCTCCTCCTCTCCTCCTCTCCTCCTCTCCTCCCTCTCCTCCCTCTCCTCCTTCTCCTCCTCTCCTCCTCTCTTCCTCTCCTCCCTCTCCTCCCTCTCCTCCTCTCCTCCTCTCCTTCTCTCCTCCTCTCTTCCTCTCCTCCCTCTCTTCCTCTCCTCCTCTCCTCCTCTCCTCCTCTTCCTCTCCTCCTCTCCTCCTCTCCTCCTCTCCTCCCTCTCCTCCCTCTCCTCCTCTCCTCCCTCTCCTCCCTCTCCTCCTCTCCTCCCTCTCCTCCCTCTCCTCCCTCTCCTCCTCTCCTCCTCTCCTCCTCTCTCCCTCTCCTCCCTCTCCTCCTCTCTCCCTCTCCTCCCTCTCCTCCTCTCCTCCTCTCCTCCTCTCTCCCTCTCCTCCCTCTCCTCCTCTCCTCCTCTCCTCCTCTCCTCCCTCTCCTCCCTCTCCTCCTTCTCCTCCTCTCCTCCTCTCTTCCTCTCCTCCCTCTCCTCCCTCTCCTCCTCTCCTCCTCTCCTTCTCTCCTCCTCTCTTCCTCTCCTCCCTCTCCTCCTCTCCTCCTCTCCTCCTCTCCTCCCTCTCCTCCCTCTCCTCCTTCTCCTCCTCTCCTCCTCTCTTCCTCTCCTCCCTCTCCTCCCTCTCCTCCTCTCCTTCTCTCCTCCTCTCTTCCTCTCCTCCCTCTCTTCCTCTCCTCCTCTCCTCCTCTCCTCCTCTCCTCCTCTTCCTCTCCTCCTCTCCTCCTCTCCTCCTCTCTTCCTCTCCTCCTCTCCTCCCTCTCCTCCTCTCTTCCTCTCCTCCTCTCCTCCCTCTCCTCCCTCTCCTCCTCTCCTCCCTCTCCTCCCTCTCCTCCTCTCCTCCCTCTCCTCCCTCTCCTCCTCTCCTCCCTCTCCTCCCTCTCCTCCTCTCTTCCTCTCCTCCCTCTCCTCCTCTCTTCCTCTCCTCCCTCTCCTCCTCTCCTCCTCTCCTCCTCTCCTCCCTCTCCTCCCTCTCCTCCTTCTCCTCCTCTCCTCCTCTCTTCCTCTCCTCCCTCTCCTCCCTCTCCTCCTCTCCTCCTCTCCTTCTCTCCTCCTCTCTTCCTCTCCTCCCTCTCTTCCTCTCCTCCTCTCCTCCTCTCCTCCTCTCCTCCTCTCCTCCTCTCCTCCTCTCCTCCTCTCCTCCTCTCCTCCCTCTCCTCCTCTCCTCCTCTCCTCCTCTCTCCCTCTCCTCCCTCTCCTCCTCTCCTCCTCCTCCTCCTCCTCTCCTCCTCCTCTCCTGTGTGCTCAGGGCTGCAGCCCACCGCGCCGGGCTACAGGCTGCAGCTGCTGGAGCTCAGCGAGCTGACCACCACGCTGCTGCGCTCCATGGCCGCTCCTCAGCTCCAGCCCTCCATCAGGCTGGGCCTGCTGCAGACACTTCAGCTCCTCTCCAGCTCCTCGGGTCAGTGGCTGATTTGTGGAAGCAGCAGAGCTGTCAGTCAGGGTCGGTCAGTCCTTCGTCATTAGAGCCTGAAGGCAGCGCTCGAGGGCATAAAGCAGCTCATTACCAAAGAACGTCCAGACCAACCATCTCAGCAGTGATTTTAAGTGTCCTTGTGTCAATGTCAGCAGGTCAATGGCTTGTTGTTTCTACAATTCAATCAAGTCTCGTTACCTTGGTTTGATTTCAGACGTGAACTGCGTGTCGATCCTGAGGGCCTGGGGAGCGGAGACCATCTGCCTCAGCCTGACTGAGCCCGACCCGTCCACCCAGGTTCTGTCCTGCTCCTCGGAGATCCTCCACAACCTGCTGGAGCGAGGCGGCCAGGCCCAGCTCACGGCTCAGCTCTGCAGCCTGGAGTGTGTCACGTATGTAGCAAATAAGTTCCTAGACATTGTTTAGATGCGACTCCCAGTTATAATGACCTGTGGACATGTCGAGGACAACTCGTCACTGTTACGGTCAGGCGAGGGCTTCAGGCCTGCGCTCAGCGACTGTGCTGTGTGCGCTCTGCTTGGTCTCAGATCTCTGAAGGAAGCCTTCTCCAAGCAGCTGCAGAGCAGCTCTGCAGACTCTCAGCTGCGCCTCGCCAACGACCTGCTGGCCATCGTCAGTCTCCTGGCTGAAAGGACCACCTCTGTGCTCATCGTGAGTGCAGGACTCACTCGTAGATTCTGTGTTAAACGGCTCTGTGTGGTTAAAAACGCTCTGACACTCTGTCATTTTCAGGAGAGTTTATTTGCCAAACAGCTCGTTGCTCTCGCCACATTGTCAGAGAGTGAGGCTCCTTCTTTCCTTACACATTATTCCTTCACAGAACACTTTCTAAACAGGTTAAACCGATTAACTGTTTATTCCAACAGCTCCAGGGAAAGCTTGTGACCCTTTGGTCCAAAAGCTGAAGCTCAGCTTCAGTTATGAGGCCTTCTCAATGAAGAAGTTGTTGTTGAACCTGTTGGTTCTGATGGCACACGACTCGGCTGCTCTGCAGGTCAGTCTGCTCCTCTTTATGCTTGTAAATAAACATAGGACGGCTTAAACAAACAAAAACACAGTAAATACATTCACTAAAACGTTACAAGGGTTATATGCTGCAGGAGTGTATTGTCATCAGGGTTTTTGGGGGGTAATTCTATATCCTGGCAACGTATCTGACTGTATATAGTCCTCGAGATGTTGGCAGGTATGGGTTATTGATCCGTCTGGTTGAATATTAGTGAAACTGAGAATCACAGAAAATGTTTGGAACGTATGGACGGGTCTGCTCCTCTGACCAAACGTGTCTGCAGAAGTCGTCTCTTATGAAGATGAAGTGACATCTGTAACTGGAGCCCTTCCTCTCCCAGCTCTACAGAGAGCAGCAGGTCCTGGAGGCCCTGCTGACCCTGGCCGTGCCGCCTGGGGCCCCGGGGCCCGGCCTCCCGGGGCCCGGCCGCTGGTCCCCCGGCCAGCAGGAGGAGCTGCAGCTGCAGGCGCTGGACTCTCTGGCCTCGCTCGCTCCTCTGATGCTGGACGACTTCCTGCAGCTGCACGGCAGCACATGCCTGCTGAACTGGTGCATGGAGGCCGGTGAGGACGGATCTGAAAGTCTGGATCAGTCTCAGTCTCTCTCACCTCAGTCTCAGTCTCTCTCACCTGCCCTGTCCAGCAGGCGAGGCCTGCAGTGCAGTCAGTCTGTACAGGCTGTGTAGTGCCAAGCAGATTCTATTCTGTAAGAGACAGTTCCTCCACCTGTTTCAGGGGAAAGGAAAAGTCCTCTCGATATTATTTATCTTAGAAACACTATCTGAAGCATTACTGGACCTGAGCAGGGGGAGAGACATGTCTAGGTGTGGTTGCCAGATCAGGATCAGCAGAGGTCTGTGTAGTAGTGTGAGAGGCCTGAGACAGTCTGAGGTCAGGAGTTAAGATGTTATGCATCTCACCTCCTCTGAAGCATCTCATGTGGTCTGACTGTGTTCCCTGCTCCCGCCCAGACGCCCTCCTGGCCCGGGGCGCCAGCAGCAAGAAGCTGCAGCTGCGTCAGTGTGTGCGGGTCCTGAGGGCGGTGGCGGCGGTGGGCGAGGAGCGGCTGCAGGAGGACCTCTGTGACCAGGACGCCATCGGCCTGCTGCTGGGTAGGTGCAGCCCTGCCCCCGGTCCCAGCACAGCGCACCCGTCTCATAGACAACCTGTGCTGCAGGGATTCTGATGCAGATCGAGGCGAGCCCTGAGGACGACGAGGTCCTCGGCCTGGAGATCCAGTCTGACATCCAGCTGACCCTGTCGCTGCTGTGTGAGAGCGACATGCACAGGAAGGTGACGCTCTAATCCTTCTGTCTCTGGGTCTGCTGCTGTTGTTCAGTTTTCAGATGTTCAGTGCAACTTTGTAGACACACATACAGTTATGCAGAGTCACACGGAGGCGTATGAAGTCACATAAAGTCATGTGATCATTCGGGGGCGTGGCAGGAGAGACAGCCAATCAGGTCTGGTTGCCAGATCAGCATGAAAGGAGCCAGATCTGAGCAGAAACAGGGTGTGATATTCCCACAGCTGTCCTCCTCACCACCAGCAGGTCACACGTCTTCAGCTCCGTTCTCTCTGCCTGGCAGGAGCTGTTTGGCTCAGAGGGAGTAGAGATGGTCGTCCACTTCCTGAGGAAAGGCTCCGGCATGTTCCACAGCGGCCTGGGACACAACAAGCTCGTCCTCTCCACAGTCGACTGTGTCTGGTCAGTATCAGTTCAACCATGGATGCTACCTGTGTCTCCTGGAGGCTCAGAGCTTCTTCCAGATGTGCACTGTCCCTAACATCTGGATTTTAGCTGGATCTGCAGAGTTTAAACGTCAGAGTGACACCTTATTTGATCGACCAGTAACCTCATTTTGTTTTGTCCTTCACACACTCACACGTGTACGTTATGTTACTAAGGTCTCAGCTCTTTGTTTTAGTCTTTTACCCCTATGTTCCAGAAAAGTCTTTGAAGAGGGGAGGCAATGTTCTGAAGTTGATCTGGAGAACCATGAGCGATGTTTATCTGGTGGAGGAATGTTCCGGTCGTTCTATCTTGTTTGTGTGTCCTCAGGTCCTGCATCGTGGGCTGCTACACCACCGAGGACTACTTCCTGGCTAAAGACGGCGTGCTCCTCCTGCTGGACCTGCTCAGTGTGAGTATCTGACCCGTGCCCACTCAGACCCGGCCTTCGCTCCACTGTGAAGCTGCTCCTCTGCCCCTCAGGCCAGCCCCAGGTGTGTGCACGGCCTGGTCCTGTCCACGCTGCTGGAGCTCTGCGACAACCCCAGCTCGCTGCCTCGCATCCTGGGCTGGAGCGAGCCGGGCGGCCGCACGGCACCCGGCCTCCTGCTGCAGCTGTGGAGGGAGGAGGAGGAGCAGCTGGGAGTGAGCCGGGACCAGGAGGGAGCGATCACAGGTGAGGAGGAGAGAGGAGAGGAGGAACATCATCCCAGTCAGACCAAAGCAAACTTTACTCATACACAGCTTTTCATACAACGTTGTAGCATAATGAATGAAAACATTAAACACCAGGGGCGAGTGAGGAAGTGTATCGAGGACATGTTAAAAGATAAACCTCTCCTCTAAGGTTCTGCTCTGTTCTGCTCTGACCCAGACCTGCAGAGACCTCTCCTCTAACGTTCTGCTCTGTTCTGCTCTGACCCAGACCTGCAGAGACCTCTCCTCTAACGTTCTGCTCTGTTCTGCTCTGACCCAGACCTGCAGAGACCTCTCCTCTAACGTTCTGCTCTGTTCTGCTCTGACCCAGACCTACAGAGACCTCTCCTCTAACGTTCTGCTCTGTTCCACCTCTGACCCAGACCTGCAGAGACCTCTCCTCTAACGTTCTGCTCTGTTCTGCTCTGACCCAGACCTGCAGAGACCTCTCCTCTAACGTTCTGCTCTGTTCTGCTCTGACCCAGACCTGCAGAGACCTCTCCTCACTGTGTTCCAGCGGGACGAAACAAACACCAGCACTCCCAGTGCAGCAGTACTGGAGGTATCAGAGAACCTGCGCTCCAAGATCTACTCCATCTTCTGCAAGCTGGGTACCGCTCTCAGTAATACAGACTATTCAGACATTCCACAGAATGTATAGAAAGTGTTTTAGCTGGATAGAGAAGTTTAGGTCTAGAATCACAATTACTAAAATGATGGTAATTCCGCAAATAGCAGGAATGATCATTTGTTTTTTCTGCAGGTTTTCAAAACCTTCCTGGATTATCAACGCAGCACAATTTGACCTTGAGCATCGTGAAGCGATATCTGGACTTCAAGGTGGACTTCACGTCATTTTTGTAGCATCAGGACAACTTCAGAGATGTTGTTTAATACCTGTTATCATCATTACCAGTACTGCAGGCTCAGGAGTCAGATGGAAACAGCTTAAGTGGCGAATATGAGACCAGATCTGACTGAGATGAGGTCTCAAATCATCTGAAGTGTGTGTGAGCAGTGTGGGTGCGTGGTGTGTCCCAGGTGGGGGAGGTGTGGGAGGAGGTGGTCAGGGAGCTGCGTCTGGAGGCTGTGAGGCCCATCAGCCCGGACCAGGAGGCTCTGAGCAGCATCTGCAAGGCGCTGGAGCAGACGGCCAGGGCGGCGTCCGCCGAGCAGAGCAGCCTGCTGGAGCAGGCCGAGAAGAAGGAGAAGGACAAGGAGAAGCTGGTGTACACCCAGGTGCAGACACACACGCATGTCCTGCTGGGAGGCTCCAGCCACACTGGGCTGTTCTCATTGACCTATGCATCATCAAATCCCATCAAATCTTATGTTTAGATACAAAATCTGGCTCCAGATTTTCCAAACCTGCAGGCAGGAATCACACCCAGATTTACTTTTTGCACTGTAAAAACTGCATCCAAACTGCTAAATGTTGAAAAAAAACACCACATAATCTAGTAGTGTGGTGTGTTTGTAGTTTGTTGAGTGTATACTGGGGGGCTATGGGCATGTATGTAGGGCTGTCCAACATCTCATTATTTGCATCTCATCTAACATGTAGCCTCAAACAGGGTCATCTAGCATCTCATTTCCAGTCTTGGTTGTTTGTGTTTTGCAGATTATGTCCGGCAGGAAGCAACAGGAGCTCGTAGCCAAATCCTGGGACGACTACGTCTCCAGGACGTCAAACTATGAGATCCTGAAGGTTGGACCGTCCACAGCCACAGAGCTCGGGCCCAGGAGACGTGTCGGAGTTGACTCTGTGTCTGTGTGCAGGAGGTGAAGGCTCAGAGGGAGAAGATGATGGAAGCATCGAGACTGAAGCAGGAGGACGCAGCCGTCCGGGCCCCAGAGGTGTCTGACCAGCACACACCAGGAGACAGCTCAACTGTCCTCTCTGATCTCTGATTGTTATATCGTAAACAAATGATATCATCTTTTTATTGTTTATTGTTATTTTGTTGTTGTTGTGTGCAGCAGGCTGGGCTCAGCGCTAACTGTCTGCCTGGCTGTGTGTTTCAGGGCTACGTGGGTCAGGTGGTGGCGGTGGAGAGCACGGGGGCCCCGGGGCCCGGGGGGGTCAGGGTCACCCTGGCCGGGGCCCCCATCAGACCTCCACGCCAGGAACCAGCAGCCGCCTCCACCCCAGACCCTGAATACTTCAGCACCGTGTCTGTCAAGGACTGAACACAGCAGCAGAGTGGAGGACTGCTCTCCTCCTTCTCCTCCTCCTCCTCCTACTCCTACTCCTCCTTCCCCTTCTCTTCCTCCTCCTTCTCCTCCTTCTTCACCTCCTCCTCCTCCCTCCTCCACAACGCTGTAAACGTAGACTCATCAGGAAGAATCACTCTGTGATGGACGTCTGAAAGCTGCTCTGTGTGGCTGGCTGCAGATGCAGACATGAAGTCACTTCACACAATCAGCAGCTTGTACACTGGTCCACCTCCTACACACACACACACACACACACACACACACACACACACACACGGACTGGCTGGCCTTTGTGGACCCTCTTCTTTCAGTTGGTCTGACTTGTAAATATTGATGTATAATGGAGCAGTTCAGCAGCATGTTGCAGGTGTTTTCTAGATGTAAACTCATCTATTGTGAGCAGCGATTAAAGGGTTTGTTTCTCTTTAGATGCGTTTCTATGCCTTAATTCTTAATTTGATTATATAAGAGCAACAGTGACAACCTGGAACAATCAATGAGGCATCATGGGAAACTGAGGCCTTATGTAACTTGAAAGATGAATGAAACAACCTCTAAATTTCTTTCAGAGCAGAGAAAAACTCTAATTGTGTCCAGTAAAAGTGAATGTTGGGTTGAGTGAAGCTCCATTCAGGTCGGTCTGTGTTTTCATTCAGTTTTCTGGCTTACATAAGTTACTGCAGCACATTAACACACATGTCCTGTGAAGCGTGCTCCATGCTGCACAGAGCCTCCTCCTCTCCTCCTCCTCCTCCTCCTCCTCCTCTCTGCCTCTCCCCGGCTGGATGACCAGATCCTCTCTGACAGGCCTTTGTTGGGTTGAGCCATCAGAGCGGGACGTCCAGGCTGCTCGGAGGACGGGACAGGCAGGGAGCGAGCCGGAGCGAGCCGGAGCTGCTGGGTCACAGGCTGAAGAGGAGCAGCAGCGGCTGAGGAAGGTGAGGAAGGTGAGGAAGGTGAGGATGCTGCTCTGCATCAGCCCACACCAAGCTGGCAGGCTGATCTGCTCCTCTCAGGAACTCTTTTTGGCTAAACTTTTCTTTCCTTCCTTTGGAGGGTTCAGCAAAGTTTCACTGATTTGGGTTAAAAACAACTCACTCACTTCTGTCTGAAGAAGCTTTATACTGTATTCACACTCTAAATTCATAGCCAGTTTATTTTATACTCTAACTTAATCTTGTTAATCCTGCACCTCTGTATGTACATTTTCATACCTTCATATATATGCAACCTGTTCATATTGTACAGACGGCTGCAACTATCGTTTTTGGAGTTGATTAATCTGTTGATTACTTCAGCGATTTATCAATTAGTTGTTTGTTAAGAAACCAGAATTAGATGAAGCTGAGATTGGAGAACTTTGACTTAATGTCTTAAAATCCTTTTAAATAGGTTTTTTAATGCTGAAACCGAATTGTTGAGACATTGTAAAATTGTTTTTAAGTTGATTAGTCAACTAGTTGTTGCAGGGCTTAATTTACATAATAACAGTTAAATGTCAGACAAATCTGTTGTTTCCTCTTCATCTGTTATAGTCAGTAAAGCAGACCCGGCAGACCCAGCAGACCCATCAGACCCAGCGGACCCAGCAGACCCAGCAGACCCAGCAGACCCAGCAGACCCAGCAGACCTGGTAGACCCAGCGGACCCAGCAGACCCAGCAGACCCAGCAGACCCAGCAGACCCAGCAGACCCGGTAGACCCGGCAGACCCAGCAGACCCATCAGACCCAGCAGACCCAGCGGACCCAGGCCAGTCCAGGTGGACGACTGTCTGTCCGTCCAGGTGGACGACTGTCTGTCCGTCCAGGTGGACGACTGTCCGTCCGTCCAGGTCCCTCTGAAGCAGCAGAGATGATGATCAGGCTGGGACGACTGACGCCGGGCTACTTCCGTCTGCTGCAGGTGGGCCTCAGCTCTCAGGCTTCATGGAGACGCCTCCTCCTTCACCTCCTTCACTGGCTCCTGTTGGAGCTGAAGCGGATCAGAGTGAATGCTCCGCTCGGTTCCTTGCTTTCAGCACCTCGGCCTCGACAGGACGTTTTCAGAGACGTCTTATAAGTTGAGTTAATAATTCACAGAGAGCTGATGCAGCTCTGCTCGGGAGGCCATATTATATAATCTGCTCAGATGTGTGTGGACGCTGTGCGTCTGAGGATGAGGAGGGAACTCTTCATCTCAGTTTGCTGCCAGTGGCTGCTCTGGCTGCCATGACAAACCTGCAGCGGCTCTGTTCTTCCCTCACTCAACACGACAGATGAGCGTCTGCTCTGCCACAGTCTTCCTCATGATTCTTGTGTCAATGCTGTTTCAGTTTAGAGAGGAGCAGATGGATGTACTTTGACATGTGACATACTCGTAGGTTTTCATAGAGTAAATTAAAATAGAACAGGACAGCGTTATCAGTCTCACTGTGGGGGAAATGAGCATGTTTGTCTGCTGCAATGAACATGAAACATAAAACTTCTGTCTCATCCAATCAGAGATAAGTATGTAAAACCACTCTCCAGATCCGGCCTCATGCCCATATATTCATTAATGTCTGTAGATGAATCAAACACACACAATAAGCACAATAGGACACGACAAACAAGCTGCTGCTGTTCACTACTTTACTGTTACACAGAGTAGCTCTGCTGCCATGTTAGCATCTGGGTCGATCTGTCATCATCATAATTAGTATTTCTTCATTTTATCTGTCTGCTTCTACTTTTTACACTGTTTATATTTTCAACAGGAGACTGAGGAGTCACATCTTGTTCAGCAACTGTGATGTGACGATCATGTTCAGCATTGTGCTGACATTTGCTAATTAGCACTAGAAGAGAAAAAAACAAAACTCTTGGCAATTAAAACTTATGGTAACATCACAGCTCTGTGACCTGGAGGAGACGAGTCACACAGATCGGCAACAGACTGGCAGAGTAGAACATGAGAACATAATCCAGCCTGTGTGTGTGTGTGTGTGTGTGTGTGTGTGTGTGTGTGTGTGTGTGTGTGTGTGTGTGTGTGTGTGTGCACAGAGGCAGGTCTCGGGCGAGGTCCGGATGCAGCCCCAGAGCAGCCTCACCGACCCCATCGCCATGACGATGGCCACCGTGGGGATGGGCGTGTCGCTGTACAGCTGCAGGAGGATGGCAGAGCCAGTCCGCCTCCAGCACCCCAGCGTCTGACTGGGGGGGGGGGGGGGGGGGGGGGGGAGGGGGGGGGCTGACCCGGCCCAGCTGCCCGAGCAGCGTGTGTGTGACGGGCTGTTTGTCTGCGCAGGTCGGAGATGGTTCGTGATGGTGGAGGATGAGGGGGGGGGGGTTGGGATGTTGCTAGAAGGAAAACTGAAGCGTCCCTGGAGGGAAACGTGAGACGTGGTCCAGTCAGGTCCAGCAGGGGGAGGGGTCGCCACTTGGTCCAGTCCTTTCACACCTTCCTCTGCAGTGTCTGTACATGTCAGTAAAGCCTCAGAATGACTTTAAAATGCTACGTCAGGTGGGTCCATGCAGGTATGTTCAGTAGCAGCTTAACTCTGTTATATAGTTTGCAGCACTTACATTGTTCCAATGAAGTAATCCAGTAAAGTTGAAAATATTCAACTCACAGATTTCAAAGTGATTTGATGCTGATTGGGTCGGTACTGACAGACTGAGTATCTAAGCAGGTACTGAGGACTTCTTCTTTTTTTGAGTGAATGTTTGTGTTTGGAAACACACACACACACACACACACATGCCACCACTGACTGTGTGTTTTAGATGCTACAGATAAGCACCATCTCAGGATTACACTGACCAGCAGCCGTGATCGTATCCTGCAGCTCACAGTGAAACGTGTGTGATAAAACTACAAAACGTGCTGTTTTCTCTCAGCAGATCAGCTGGTTGTTTTCACTGAGGTTAGTCGCATGTTTCCTCTGAACAGCTCAGTGTTTGGACTGTAGATTGTAGATGTTAAAGTGGCTTCACAACTTCCAGTATTTATCATCAGACTGATCAGCAATAAGAAAATCTGTTTGTCTTCCTTTAGCTAAATTTCATGTTTATACTAGAATGTAAAAGCATTGTGTGGAAACCTGGAAGAAAAGCAACTATTTGCTTATTTGTATTAAAACTGATGTAAAGCTCAAATAAATGTGTCAGACTTGCAGCGTGGACATGCAGACGTGTCCAGTGTGTTTTACTGTCAAACGGGCTTCATCCACGTGGAGGAATGTTGTGGGAACATGGCGGCCGAGCGCACAATCTGTATGGAGCGAGTCATGTGGACAAAACGCAGGCGGCCAGGGTGAATCTGTGACTTAAACCCGACGCTGAGATGAAAGTCAGAGCTTATGTCACAGCCGTGTTTCCAGAGAAGACTGAGGCTCCCAGGCAGCTCTTTGTTACACCACTCAACATGTCTATAAGTCAAAGAGGGAAATCAGAGTGTAGCTCTGTGTAAAAATGGGCCACAGATCGTCTCAGAATGCTGTCATTCTGTCAGCTCATTGTTTCTAACCTTTCTAACTCTAAATGTATAGTTATCAGCAACTGAAAACTGCTTTGAACATAATTATCCAGGTGATGTGCAGCTGCAGAAGCTGGTTTCTTCTCACACTCTAAAATTTACAAAAAGCTCAGGGGTCAATAAGTTACATCTTAAAATATCTCAGCATGTTACTATTTACAGCTGCAGCTCTCAAAGGACCAAGAGATATCTGCTGGTTGGAAGAGCACAATAAAAAAGTGTTTCTGATACACATTCTTGGTGTTATTTATACCACCTACAATTTTAATAAGGCTAGAGATGAAGTACTCAGTGAATAGGCAGCTGTAGGTTTGTGTTGTGGAAGAGGAAGAGGAGGAGGAGGAGGAGGAGGAGGAGGAGGAGGAGGAGGAGGAGGAAGAGGAAGAGGAGGAGGGGGAGGAGGAGATAATGAAATAATGCAGGAATCCATGCCCCAAACAGCAGCATAAAGCAGGGACATGTGCCGAGGCATTTTGAGATGATACCGGAAATACCACTAAGAGCCAATGCCACAAATTGAGCTTACTGTCTCTCAGAGGAAGAGGAGGAGGAGGAGGAGGAGGAGGAGGAGGAGGAGGAGGAGGAGGAGGAGGAGGAGGGCTCAGTCCGTGGGAACCTACCAGCGTTGTTGGTTTTACTAAATCGTTGACCCAGAGTGCAAGTGCTTAGTTAAAAGGCTGCTCCACGATCAAGATCAAGTGTCGTCTACATTGTTTATTGATAGAAAATGATAAGAGAAAAACATTTCATAAACAGATTTAGAAACAATAAAAACAAAAACACTTCTACCACTATATTTCCTGCTACTACTATTATTACTGCTTCGTCCACTGCTACTGCTACTACTACTACCATTTCCACCACTAGCACTAGTAGCAGTGCTACTTGGACCACAACTTCTACTGCTACTACTACAGTAGCAGCGCCAGTGCGCGGGTGCAGTGTGCCCTCCTGACCAGGAGGGGGCGCTGCGGAGGGCCAGCTCAGCGAGGAGAAGCGGCCCGGGGGCGGTGTCTGGATGCGGCTCCGTGAGGCCGGTTATCACCTCAGACATCCACCGTGACACTGCACCGGAGCAGCACCGAGCACCGGGGCTTCAGACCGACCACCGAGCGCCCGACCCGGGCTGAACACACCGCCACGGACCGGCCCGTGGGCGGGAGGCGACACGGGAAGCGGCTCCGCAGCGATGCGTAAAAGTGAGTCTGTGCGTAAAAGTCCCGCCGCCTCCTCCTCCTCCTGAACCGGAGACCCTCCGGTGGACTCCCCGGTGAGCATGTCCCGGTTCCTGCGGTCCGCCTGGTGCCTCGCGCCCTCTCTCTGCCTCCTGCTCCTTCTCGTGAGCGTCTCTGCCGCGCGCGCGAGCAGCGCCGCCGTCCCGGGGGCGCACGAGGATCCCTCCGAGCACGCGCCTAACGTGACGGTCCAGAGGAAGGCGTTCCCGGTGCTGTCCGTCAACTACGAGTACGTGAGGAAACCTCTGGAGATCTCCCTGTGGATCCTGCTGGCGCTGCTCATGAAGCTCGGTGAGTGATGGAGACTCTGCGCCTGGAGATCCACCTGGAGGAGATACACCTGCATGAACACCCTCACCTGTACTCACACCTGTAGCTCCTACACCTGCACCTGGAGGCACACCTGTAGCTCCTACACCTGCACCTGTAGCAACATCTGTCCCTGTTCGTAGACCTGTAGCTCCAACATCTGTACCTGATAGGGTGACCAGACGACCCGAAGCTGTTGTCCCGAAAACTTACATACATACATACACACACACACATACATACACACACGCACACACACACACACGCACACACACACACACATACATACATACATACATACATAGATACATACATACATACATACATACATACATATATACATACATACACACACACACACACACACACACACACATACATACATACATACATACATATATACATACATACACACACGCACACATACATACATACATACACACACGCACACATACATACATACATACATGCATAAAGCACCTCTCGACTTCAGCCAATGTAATCTGGTCACCCTAACATGCACATGCGCCTCCTCCTGCATTTTGCTACATCTTCACCTCGTACTACATCTTCACCTTCTCCTGCATCTTCACCTCCTCCTACACCTGTATCTACACGTGTACCTGTACCTGCACCCACATCTGCAACTGCTCCTTCACCTGCATCCACCTGTTCCTACACCTCCATCACCTCTCCTCCTACACCTCCATCACCTCTCCTCCTACACCTCCACCCCCATCTCCTCCTGCTCCTGCATCACCCCACCTCTCCACCCACAGCTCCACCTAGACCTCCATGTGCTCCTCTGTATCCTCATCTCCTCCTACTCTAACTATTCCTGCTCCTAGAGCTCCACCACTTCCTCCACCTCTACCACCATCTGTACCAGTACCTCCATCATCTTCTCCATTTTCACCATCCACGACTCCTCCACCTGCCCCCCCCCGGATACACACACCTACATCAGCTCCTGCACCTAGATCTACATTCCCTCATTAATCTTCACCTTAATCTGCACTTCCACCTACAGCTCCACCTTGACCTCCACAGTTACCTACATCTCTCCCTACACTTCCATCCACACTCCTTCCTCCTCCACCTCCTCCTCTGCTCCAGCTGAAGGTGGACGATCACCACTCTGCTCCATGATGGAGGTGCTGCAGCTGAAGCTAAATAAATGATGAGGGTGGAGGTTCGGCTAAATATAGGAGCTAGCAGCTGCAGGGCTGCTCAGACTGGAGGAAGCTCCTGGGTTTGAGTCCCAGTCTGGTCGAGACTTTATCTGTGAGGTTCACATGTTCCCCCTGCCTGTGGCTGTCCTGTCCGTGTCTGTAGGAACATACATGTTGAGGTTGGTTGGAGGCTGAAGATAGGTGTGGGAGTCAGAGTGGACGGTGGAGACCTGTGAAGGGTGTTTACTCTGCCTTCAGCCTCTGTGTGCCCGAGATAACTCCACTCAGAAACTAAAATATTTAACATCAGACTCAGTCTAAAAAGGCAACATGAATAAAAGGTCGAGCAGAAGAGGAAGTAGGAAACCACCTTTAGGCTGAATCCACAGAGCAGGTGAAGTCGGGGCTGGAGATGCTCGTTTTTTAATTTCCCTGGAGATGAATTAAGAGTTTATCAACACGAACTGGACGCTTTCAGTGATTTGTTGCCTCTGGTGCCTCCACATGAATAATCAGTGTGTGATCCCTCATTAAAACTGTGACACAGAGACAGGAGCGGCTGGTGAGAAGCCAGTCTGAGGAGTCTGCTTCGTTGTGGATCTGCTCTTATCTGCGTGTCCAGCTGTTGTCTCCGAGGGCCGGCCCCACTTCCTGTCCTAATGCACTGCTCGATAACAAAGCTGCTAGTGTCAGGGCGGGCGAGAGAGGAGGGGGCGCCCAGGCCGGCTGCACACAGCACTGCCATGTGGTGCTGTGTGTGCCCCCTCCACACACACACACACACACACACACACACACACACACACACACACAGCCCGACCCTCACATGACTGGCCGTGCAGGCCTCAGCAGCTCAGGGACAAACTGGACTAACTGGACCGGACTGATCTGCTCACACTCAGCAGCTGCCTCAGCCCTGGATGTTTGTCTTGTTTACAGCCGTCTGAGTCTGATTATTTCACCTCCATATTACCGATGTATTTTTATTTTTTTTTACAGTTTAATTTTTATAGTTTGCAGACAAAGACAAACTATAAATGATGTCATCATCCCAAAATTGAGAGGAAAACAAATGGCTGTATTTATTAAGTATTTATTTACTGGTATTCACTGGCATCCAGTATCAGAGGAGACTAAACCAGTCCAGTGGCGTGTCCGTCTTTCCCCCTGTGTCCACAGAGGTGTTGTGAGGACCCCTAAGAGCATCACAGTCCAGACTGTGATGCTCTGTGATGACTGTGATGCAGAGAGGTTTTTACTGTCAGGCTTTGTCCAGATATCGTTCGACTGCAAAATCTATTCAAGTAGAACTATGAAAACAACAACGAGCAGGCAGGACAACAGAAATGACTCCAGAAGTTGTCATTTTATGATAAAGCTCCAGATAAAGTCTGAAATATCGTAGCACTGACACAGTCATCATCATTGACTGAACCGGCCTCAGCCTCCAGATGTCTGTCTCCAGCAGCCTGTCCAGGCTGTCCTGTCCTGTCTGCAGCAGCCTGATGGACCCGTCTCCCCCCGTCCTGGGAGGAGCCGGGTCCAGGTCGGTAACTGCTGGTGCCCTCCTGCAGGTTTCCACATCATCCCGCGGGTGTCCAGCGTGGTCCCGGAGAGCTGCCTGCTCATCGTGGTGGGGCTGCTGGTGGGCGGCATGATCCGCGCCATCGGCGAGCAGGCTCCCGTCATCAGCTCCAAGCTCTTCTTCCTCTACCTGCTCCCTCCCATCATCCTGGACGCGGGCTACTTCCTGCCCATCCGGGCCTTCATGGAGAACATGGGCACCATCCTGGTGTTCGCCGTGGTGGGGACGCTGTGGAACGCCTTCTTCGTGGGCGGCACCATGTACGGCGTGTGCCAGCTGGAGGGCGGCCGGCTGGCCCAGGTGGACCTGCTCTCCTGCCTCCTCTTCGGCTCCATCATCTCGGCCGTGGACCCGGTGGCCGTGCTGGCCGTGTTCGAGGAGATCCACATCAACGAGCTGCTGCACATCCTGGTGTTTGGAGAGTCCCTGCTCAACGACGCCGTCACTGTGGTGAGCCCGCACAGGCCTGCACAGCCAGGCTAGTCCAGGCCAGGCCAGGCCAGGCTAGCCTAGGCTAGTCCAGTCCAGGCCAGGCCAGGCCAGGCTAGCCTAGGCTAGTCCAGTCCAGGCCAGGCCAGGCCAGGCTAGCCTAGGCTAGTCCAGTCCAGGCCAGGCTAGCCTAGGCTAGTCCAGTCCAGGCCAGGCCAGGCCAGGCTAGCCTAGGCTAGTCCAGTCCAGGCCAGGCTAGCCTAGGCCAGTCTAGGCCAGTCTAGGCCAGGCCAGGCTAGCCTAGGCTAGTCTAGGCTAGTCTAGTCTAGGCCAGGCCAGGCCAGGCCAGGCCAGGCTAGCCTAGGCTAGTCCAGTCCAGGCCAGGCTAGCCTAGGCCAGTCTAGGCCAGTCTAGGCCAGGCCAGGCTAGCCTAGGCCAGTCTAGGCCAGTCTAGGCCAGGCCAGGCTAGCCTAGGCTAGTCTAGGCTAGTCTAGTCTAGTCTAGGCCAGGCCAGGCTAGGTTTGTCTAGGCCAGTCTAGTTTAGTCCAGGCCAGGCCAGTCTGGTCCAGTCAAGCCCAACCCAGTCTAGTCCAGTGGATCTGATCTGTATCTATAGGTCACCGGAACAGTGACAGGAACAGAGTGTTAGAGAGGTCTTAGAAGAAGTGTTAGAAGAAGGTGAATCATTTTAGGGAAAGTCAAGGCCCTTAAAATGTTCTACAATCTATGAGTTGTTACATTTTGTTGGTCTTGCCAGCTCTTTCTAAATAATCTGACTGTAAACAGTCTGGAGTGCTTATCGTGAATAATGAGTCAGAGTCACTGGTTGTGACCAGAGGTTTATCATAATAAACTTTACCTTTGGGTTCATGGAGGTTTCTGGAGCTCTTCACTGTCACAAACGCTGCATATTATCATGTTTATTGCCTGAAACAGACTGAAGTCTCCACTCAGAATGATGTAGATGTGAAGGTGGCGACAGGTTGGGAGGGAAAGAAGAAGAGTCAACATGATAGACTAAATATTTAAGCAGGTGAGACTGATTTCACTGCTGCAGATACAGGAATGAGGAACAAAGGAGGGAGTGTGTGGGGGTCTCGATGAAGAGGAGGAGGAGGAGGAGGAGGAGGCTCAGTGTGAAATGCTCTGATCTCTGCTCGATGCCAGCTTCTATTTCCGGCTGTTTGTTCTCCCTCTGAAGCTGCTCGGAGCTGCAGCTGCTGCGGCTGCTTCAGCTGGTGATAATCACACTTTATTTCAGGAGAGACGCCTCCTCGGCTCCTCTTCCTCACTCCTGGTCTTCATCCTCGCAGGCTGCAGTCAAAAGGCTCCTTCCTCATAATGAACCCACTTCCTCCAGATCCCAGTCCCTCTGTGCAGTCTAGGGATGTTAATTATCAAGATAAGACCAGTAATGAGACAGTTTAACGAGGACCTAGAGCGGTTCAATGGAACCTTCCTCCTCTGGTGTTAACGTTGGAGCTATGAAACACTGGTTTCAAACCGGAACCAAGAAATACATAAACAGGTTTGAGAAAGTATGAAGAAGTATGCACTTTTTAAAGTTTTTACCTGCTTCTTTTATCATTTATCTCTAACAATGAATAAATAATATGCAGATAAACATAGCCTGTGTTACTAATGAACTATATACATTTAAATATAGAATTAATATACATTTCAGCCATATAAATAACAATAGCATATATAAACACTAGGTAACCATACATATAAATACTGTACTTATCTATGTATAAACTTATCTATGTCGTACACTTCCTCATGAACTCATTCTGAGTGTTTTGTTTTTACGCTCTCCTCCTCTGATGAGCCTGCTCCTCCTCTGATGAGCCTGCTCCTCTGATGAGCCTGCTCCTCCTCTGATGAGCCTGCTCCTCCTCTGATGAGCCTGCTCCTCTGATGAGCCTGCTCCTCCTCTGATGAGCCTGCTCCTCCTCTGATGAGCCTGCTCCTCCTCTGATGAGCCTGCTCCTCTGATGAGCCTGCTCCTCCTCTGATTAGCCTGCTCCTCTGATGAGCCTGCTCCTCTGATGAGCCTGCTCCTCCTCTGATTAGCCTGCTCCTCTGATGAGCCTGCTCCTCTGATGAGCCTGCTCCTCCTCTGATGAGCCTGCTCCTCCTCTGATGAGCCTGCTCCTCTGATGAGCCTGCTCCTCCTCTGATGAGCCTGCTCCTCTGATGAGCCTGCTCCTCCTCTGATGAGCCTGCTCCTCCTCTGATGAGCCTGCTCCTCTGATGAGCCTGCTCCTCCTCTGATGAGCCTGCTCCTCCTCCTCAGGTGCTCTACCACCTGTTTGAGGAGTTCTCCCACCACGGCGGGGGGGTGACGCTGGTGGACGCCCTGCTGGGCGTGGTCTGCTTCCTGGTGGTGTCAGTGGGGGGGGTGCTGGTGGGGGGGGTGTACGGCCTGCTGGGCGCCTTCACCTCCCGCTTCACCTCGCACACCCGCGTCATCGAGCCGCTCTTCGTCTTCCTCTACAGCTACATGGCCTACCTGTCGGCCGAGGTCTTCCACCTGTCCGGCATCATGTCGTAAGTCTGTGTGTGTGTGTGTGTGTGTGTGTGTGTGTGTGTGTGTGTGTGTGTCTGTGAGGTGGTGGGGGGATCTAAAAACTAAGATAAAAACACTGAATCTGAAGGAAAAGGTGGAATTACTTGTCCATCTGTCCTATCTATCGATCTATTTATCTGTCTGTCTGTATATCTATCTATCTATCTATCTGTATCTATCTATCTATCTATCTATCTATCTATGTAATTAATAATAAGTGATACTTCGTTCATCCCATTAACCCTTATGAAAGATTGATGTTTTTATCTTGAATCGGCTCCAGGGGAATGCTGGGACGCAGCTCTATGCTCTATATTTCTATGTCGAAGGCGGCCTTTGTTCAGTCGCTGCATGTGTTCCGTCCTCTGCTCCAGCCTGATCGCCTGTGGCGTGATGATGCGTCCCTACGTGGAGGCCAACATCTCCCACAAGTCCTACACCACCATCAAGTACTTCCTGAAGATGTGGAGCAGCGTGAGCGAGACGCTCATCTTCATCTTCCTGGGCGTGTCCACGGTGGCCGGGCCCCACGCCTGGAACTGGACCTTCGTGGTGGCCACGGTGGTCATCTGCCTGGTGTCCAGGGTGCTGGGTCAGTGTGGACACCTTCTCTCCTGCTCACATAGGGACCACTGACACCAGTTACTGGTACCAGTTACTCTTTTTAACGGCTCATGTTCCCATCAGAGGGAGAGGAAGACGTAGTGAGTGTAGATGAACGTATCGTCATTTACCACCATAATGTAATGGATGCCACTAGAGACGTCTCAGACAGGAGACCAGCTCCTGGCTCCATACTGAGTCCTCTCCATGGTGGAACCGTCAGGATGAGATGTTGAACTCTTCCACTCTGAACTTCAGCTGAGCGGTCTCAGTCAGGACGAACTGGAGACAGTGTTGATGATGCGTCACCAGCAAAAACTAATTCAGCAGACGAATCAGTTTCATGTTGTTTTTGTCCAATTATCAGTCGATGATGATAATGACTAACATGTCTCTCTCTCTCTCCATCTCCCTCCCTCTCTTTCTATCTCTCCCTCCCTCAATCTCTCTCTCTCTCCCTCCTTTGTCTCTCTCATTTCTGTCTGTCCCTCTCTCCCTCGGTCTGTCTCTCTCTCTCTCTCCCTCTCTCTGCCCCCCCCCCCCATGTCCCTCAGGAGTCATCGGTCTCACCTTCATCATCAATAAGTTCCGTATCGTGAAGCTGACGAAGAAGGACCAGTTCATCGTGGCGTACGGCGGCCTGCGCGGCGCCATCGCCTTCTCGCTGGGCTTCCTGCTCACCGACAGCGAGATGAAGAACATGTTCCTCACCGCCATCATCACCGTCATCTTCTTCACCGTCTTCGTGCAGGTGAACCAACGCTTTGCAGGAACATGACTGAGCGTGCAGGATCGACCCCTGCTCAGCACGTCTGAATGGATTTGATTGATTGATTGATTGATTGATGACTAAAACGAATGAATGAATAGTTTCACTGTTAAATGCGTCTGTCTAATCGATGCCGCTCACCACAACCACACACATCCTCCCCGTCTCCTCCTCCAGGGAATGACCATCAGGCCTCTGGTGGAGCTTCTGGCTGTGAAGAAGAAGAAGGAGAACAAGGGCTCCATCAACGAGGAGATCCACACTCAGGTCAGATCAGAGGTCATCAGCCCGTGGAGATGAAGCGACTGTGGCTCAGGGTCTCAAAGCTCCTCCTGTCTCCTCAGTTCCTGGACCACCTCCTCACGGGGATCGAAAGCATCTGCGGTCACTACGGACACCACCACTGGAAGGACAAGTACGTGATGGTCTGTCAGAGTGAGGAGAACCTCCTCAGGCTGTAGATCCCTGTGGAGGCGGTAGAGGAGCTGCCAGATACAGGTCACAACTGGTGCTGCTGCCTCTGAGAATTCATCACAAACACCGTAGATTCACCACCGAGTAGCAGGGGACTAGTGTCTGTGTGTGTCTGTGTGTGTGTGTGTGTGTGTGTGTGTGTGATGGGGGGATGTATGAGCTGGTGTGTGTGTGTGTGTGTGTGTGTGTGTGTGTGTGTGTGTGTGTGTGTGTGTGTGTGTGTGTGTGTGAGAGAGACTTTGTGTTGCTCTCTGCAGACAAGATGCAGCACAAAGTGCTCTACATAAAGACAAGTAAAAGGAAAATCCCACCATCTCACACACACACACACACTCACACACACACACACACACACACACACACACACACACTTTCTTCTGCCATCACACAAGCACACACTTTAAAAGACAGGCCAAAAAGCAGAGAGAGTGTGGTTAAACTGTTGTTTTAAAGAGGAAACACATCCAAACAACTGAACACATGTGAATGAAGTTCATTAAAACTCCTGGAAAGTCCCTCCACTTTTGTAGAACTTAATCTGAGCTGAAAACATTATTATTTCTGCAGCTCCTCCCACCTGTACCCACCTCAGTGTTGGTGTCTGCTTGTTTTCATTATTTTCAATCACATTTTTATTTGTTATTGATTTCAACTTGACAACTGTTTAGTCTGAGAGCTGACCTGAGGCTGCCCCCCCCCTCTTCCTCCTCCTCCTCCTCCTCTCCTCCTCCTGCCCCCCTCCTCCTCCTCCTCCTCCTGCAGGCTGAACCGCTTCAACAAGGCCTACGTGAAGCGCTGGCTGATCGCGGGCGAGCGCTCCACCGAGCCGCAGCTCATCTCCTTCTACAACAAGATGGAGATGAAGCAGGCCATGATGCTGGTGGAGAGCGGCAGCTCTGCCAAGCTGCCCACGCTGGTCTCCTCCGTGTCCATGCAGTGAGTTCCTCCAGGAGGAGCAGGGAGGAGATGCACACACACTGCTTCTACTTTCTGCATTTGTTCGCTACAAACGTTGAGATTTCTACTTAGATCCTTTCATCCTTTATTGATCATTTTGGGAGTAAATGCTCCACTTTATCAAAGGTAATTTTATTCTGACATGACCCTTTTTTTTGGACTGACTGGACTTTTCTCCTCAGGAACATTCAGCCCAGAGGTCTGACCAAGCGCCGGGCCATCCCCAGCATCTCCAAGAGCCGAGAGGAGGAGATCCGGAAGATTCTGAGGAACAACCTGCAGAAGACCAGGCAGAGGGTGAGCGGGCCCGGCCGGAGCCCAGACCTCCTCAGGAAGCTTCTAGCCAGTGACGCTGCTCCTCTGCTCTCTCCTCTGGCCAGCTCCGCTCCTACAGCCGCCACGACCTGCTGCTGGACCCGTTCGAGGACAACGTGAGCGAGGTCCGCTTCAGGAAGCAGCGCGTGGAGATGGAGAGGAGGGTGAGAGCAGCACACGCTCTGCTGGACTGCAGGAGGCTCCTCAGCCACAACCACTGTGACCTGCTCCCTCATGTTAGAGTAGGAATCCAAGTTCATGTTAAAGCTTCATGTTAAAATCATGAATGTGAGGCTTCTCACGTGATGCCTGTGTTTCTAGGACAGACTGAAACCTACAGCTGCTGATTTCATTTGGCTGCTGTTTTCTCATGAAAGCATTTTCTTAATAACTTATCACAAAAAAACAGAAGTAGGAGACTCTCTCCTCCCCTGTGAGTAGCTCCCACAGCTCCCACAGCTCCCACAGTCCAGCGACAACATGGAGAGAACTGAGACGTGTATCTCTCGGTCTCTGCTGAGCAGCTGTCCTGTCGTTCCCAGATGAGTCACTACCTGACGGTTCCTGCAAACCGACAGGAAACACCTCCGGTCAGGAAGGTCTGCTTCGAACCAGGTGAGGAGCACACACACGCACACACGCACACACACACACACACACACACACAGCTCATCTATCTATCTATCCATCTATCTATCTATCTATCTATCTATCTATCTATCTATCTATCTATCTATCTATCTTTCTAACTATCTAAAAACTATAGACCGTAAAAAATATATAGAGAACTACTACTGTAATATTTTTATGATGTACTTGACAAACGTACATGATCTTGCATCTAGAAAATCCTTGAATATAGATTTCATAAAGCTAGAACTGTGTTCTCAACTCGTCCTTCACTAGAGCCTTTTTTGACAGTTAATGTTGCACATGAAGTCAAATAAACATCAACTGGAAGTACTCAAGTCAACACAGAAAATAACAAGAATATTGTAGTATAGCACTGAAAGTTGATAAAGAGTAAAGGTAAAGAATCCTTATTGTGATTTGTAAGCGGCTGCAGCTCCAGCTCCTCCCAGACAGTGTGACTGGGACCAGTCTGGTGAGGGTCAGTGACTGGTTTGTCCTGATGAGCTCCATGCTCCTCTCCTTCTGCTCCCAGAACACCAGGTCTTCACGTACGACAACAGCGAGGCCCCCAGGGGCCCCGAGGCCGCCACAGGCCCCGCCCCCCACGATGACATCATCATGCTGAAGGAACTGCCCCAGAGGACCAATCAGAGCCGAGTTCAGCGAGGAGGGGGCGGGGCCGAGCAGGACGAGCAGGCGAAGGTGTCGCGCTGCCTCAGTGACCCTGGCCCCAACAAGGAGGACGAAGAGGAGGAGTGAGGAGGAGGAGGAGGAGGAGTGAGGAGGACCGGGCTCCTTCCTGCCATAACAAAGCACATTTTTACTATTTATTCATGTGAATCATTTCAGTGTTATTGGACGTGTTTTCCTGTTTTTCCAGTGTTTTTGTTTGGTTTGCCTGGGTCTGTCTGGCGTGGCCACTCCCACTCCTCAGGTGTTTCACCGCACCTGCAGAGAGCGTCTGGGAGCAGCAGACCAAGGTGTCATCCATGTCGTTCATATCCAACAGTGACAGACTGAAGCAGAGAAATACCAAAGAAGTGTTGGAGGTGATTTAGCTTCAGTTTGTCTGCCAGAGATCTCATCTCAGCCTCACAGTGATGCACTGACTTCAGTCTTTCAGATCAGAAAAAAAGTGAATAACATCTGAGGCTGTTTCACCTCCAGCAGGCGGACCAGAAGAACTCAACCCGTGCCTTTGGTTTTCATATCAAAACCTGAAGTATTTACTTTAAAAACTCCCAAGTCGACATCAGTGTCTGCCTCAAAGATCCCGGTCGCCGTCGGAAGGCGACGGTGTCGCAAAAAGAGTGTTGCACAGGGGAGGAGTGAAGCAGAAAGCACCAATCTGCAGGAGAGGGTTTAAAACAACACAGAGGTCAAGTACAAACCGCTTAGCGCTGTGCTTAACGTAGCTGCATGACTGGTCGGTGTTCTCTCAGGGACTGCTGCCTGCCACAGTGTCAAAGCGTCTCTGTCTAATGAACCATGCTGCTACCGTGAGTCCGCGTGTTGGGGCCGCTCTGGAGGTCCCAGCCACATTCCAGCAGTGATGAAGATTCTTCCTGTGTCAGTCTGAAAACTGAACGTGCTTCCAGACGCGTAGAAGGATCCAGAAGGTTAATCACCTTCTCAGATCTACACTACACAGCACTGAACTGCCTGAGCTTTCGCTGCCTGCACGTTTTGCCTTAAAATGTATTTTCAGTTGAAGTATTTTTGTATTTTGTGGAGAGGGAGAAAAAAAAACAATGCTCTTAAATCATAAGTATATGTCAAACGCAGAAAAGTCTTTAAGGATTGTCTGAAATAAAGCTGCACCGTTGCCAAAGTTCAGTGAAGAAGCAGTGGTTTTGTTGAACGTCGTCACGTCTCCACGTCAGGGTCCTTGAAGACTCCCTGGAAACTCCAGGCCAAATAACAGGGACGGTGAGGTCCCCAACATGCCAACCAGCTCTGTGTGTGTGTGTGTGTGTGTGTGTGTGTGTGAGATGACATTATGACAACAAGATCAACAAACGCCTCAGGCAGCACACACCAGCAGACATGGACTTCAGTGGCACCTGGAAAGTTTATTCTGAGGAAAACCTTGAAGATTTCTTGAAAGCAGTGGGTAAGAACGTGTCCTGTCTGTGTTTTTAAAGAGGTTTAGTTGCATACATCACGCCACAAAAACTGTCTTCAAGGCGCGCCTCAGATGGTCGTCAAAATGCGGAAGGAGATAAAGCCTGTGACGGTGATCGAGCAGAACGGCAAGGACTTCACCTACACCATAAAAACCCCGGCCCGCACCCAGGTTCACTCCTTCAGCCTGGGGAAGGAGTCAGAGTTCACTGCTGTGGATGGCAGGAAGATTAAGGTAACGAGCTGCAGACCTGTTCATGGTTATGGAGTATGATGATTCCATAATTCCATTGAAAAGTGAATCAATGCAGTGTAAAGGTGAAAGAATGTGATTCATGAATGACAGATTAGCAGGTGATGTTTTCCATGACTTTATTGATCTCTATGGGAGACAGAGCAGACAGTACACACTCTAAAGCCTAAGATAATCTAACACAATCAGGTAAAGCAACAGATCCGGCCTGATGTTACGTGTTTTGAGCAGTGCACCGTCACTGAGGAGGACGGGAAGCTGATCGCTCAGACTGAGAAGTTCACGTCTGTCCGGGAGATCCAGGGAGACGAGATGATCGAGGTCAGAGGTCTCAGTGCTTGAATCAATGTTGAAACAGGAGAATCAGCATTTGAAATGATGCTTTCCATCTGCTTCCTCCACTCTTGCAGACCATCACTGCAGGCGCTGTGACTTTCATCAGCAGAAGTAAACGAGTGTGATCTCCACCCAGTGGCTTGTGGAGCTCTTTACAACCCTCCCTGCTTCAAGAGGGGATGGATCATACGAAAATAAAGAAACAATAAAGAAACTTAATTATAATATTTGTGAATATGTTGAATTATTAAATAAATCAACTTAGACAGAAAGTTTATTGAGGTAATTGAAAAAAAAGATTGTAGCACATAGCATCCACGATGGGCCATTGCGTGAGAAGACCATCGGATTTACAGCTGGAGAGAAAACTACAGACTGGGAGAGGCAGCAACACTGATAATCAGCAAGCCGTATGGGAATCAAGGATTCAGGAGATTTACACAATCTATGTTTTGGTCATTTTTATGACCATACATGAAAATATAATGCATCAGTAATAATAGTAATAACTGTCGTAATAATGATGAAAGTTGAGACAGGAAAAGGGTAGTAAATAAAGAAAGTGGAGATGAATAGTGGTAACTTTTGCCTCAGCTGCAGGTGGTGTTTGCAGCTGGAGGCGGCGCTGTCGAGCTCACCGGCTCCTATTTAACCAGCGAAGAAGAGCTACAGGCTCCCCCTCAGAGCGCATGCGCGGCTGCTCTTCTTCTTGAAGCTGTTCCGAGAGGAACGTTTTTTCTTGTGAGTTGGTGAACGTTTTATGGCCAGATACATGAGGCCTCCAAACACGTCTCTGTTTGTCAGGAACATCTCCGACGAGTCCAGGTGAGTCTCCGGCCCGAGCGGCGTCGGCCCCGGGCAGCCTGAGCCCTGAGCCCTGCGCCCGGGCTCAGCCGAGCTAGCCTAGCAGCTAACAGTAGCGTCGCTAAACGAGCAAAAATGTGAAATATTTGAAAAGTAAACCCAGCTTTAAGTCCGGCTGCTGGGGCTAAATCGAACAGCTGTGTCACAGCTCCGTGCTGCGGGGTTCAGGTCAGACTTTAGTTCAGCTAACAGGTGTTTGTTAGCATTCCTGCTGCACGTTGCTCACACGTTTCCTTGTTTGTAAATAAGCTAAAGGCTAACAGTAGCTACACGATTACAGTCAGGACTTAGTCATTTCCTTAAGTATTGAGATGTAAAATACATCCAATCACTATTTTTTTTACAATATGTTCAAATTGGTCTATAATACTTTGAATAAAAAATGCATGTATTTGTGAAACCAATATGTGCCACTTCCTCATGTTTTATACTAGCAGTTTGTACGTTGTCCACAAGTCTTTAGTATTAACAGTATTTTCAAATAGAATATTCATTCTTAATTAACAAACATTTTGTTGCCATTTACTGACTTATCGTGCAAACCGTAAAGAATTCATGGAAAAAGAATATTAGTAGTTTTCTAACCCCTAAAATCGTTAGTTTTAAAGTGCAGCTCTAATGTGCAGCAACATAAAGCATCAGATTTAAATCGTTTTAATCTCTTAATTTAAGATAAAAATAAACTAAAGTCAACAAGATTCCAAACAAAATGAAATATTTGTACATGAAACTGAAATGAGTAGTCTTGGTTTAGTGTGTACATGGCATGTTGTTAATCTGCATTTCATGTTAATCTGTGCTCACCGTTGTTAGATTATTGATGCATTAACTTGAATCTAACTTGAATGGAGGCAACAATGCTGCATCTGCTTATGTCTGTAGACTTGTTGCTGGGTTTTATTTTGCATGTTTTAGATATATGGAGTCTAAAGGGCCAGTTCACCTCAAAACACAACAGAAACTCACTTTAAGGTTGGAGAATCAAATGAGAAGCATCCAGTGAAGTCTGCCTGAGGTGCCTTCATTTAATGTCGTTTGGCTCCTGGAACTGGTTCACTTTCTTTTACTGCTCAAAATGAAGGCTTTGATCATTCCCCAGCCAGTTTCATGCAGTAAATAAAATGTCTGGAGAGTGTCAGAGTTGTAAGTGGTGTAGCTGGACTCATTCTGACAGATGTTTCACCTTCATCCAGGAGGCTTCCTCAGCTCTGACAGACATAGCTGGACAGGCAGCTCATTAGACAGATGGAGGACAACAAGCTTAGAAAATAGACGTTTGAAAGAGAGGTAAAGGAAACAGTGGGGCTGATGGGACTTTCAACACTTCCTGAGCTATTTTGGGAGGCATTTCCACGCTGCTGGAGTTCCATATTAAAGTTAATAAAGTAATAAATTCAGTTTACAGGGATGTTTTATGAAGCTTCAGAGCTTTTTCTAGTTTGCAGCTGGACAAACCGGAATGTGATCATTCCAGTTCTCAGTGGCTGCATTAGCAGTATAGGCAGCTCTGCTGTTGGGAATGTCTTTTATCACTTATGTCCTAGCTTCATTATCATCTTCTAGCTGTTGAACAGATAAAATATGAACATTTTCATGTGTAAAATATGAATCAGAGTTTAAGTTTTCATATGTCAACCAGTCTGCAGACACCTGCATCACATGAGGTTCCTCTAGGACGGGAGCTAAAAAGGTTCTCCTTGATTCTGGAACTCCCACCATATGCAGACTTAAAGAGAGTCCTCCAGAAAGTTCAGGAGCTGTGGAGAGTCAGAGTGAAAGCACCTACATGTTAGGTCCCGGTTCTTCCCCTCCAGCCTCTTCTCTCTTGGATGAAGGTGAAACTTCAATAATCTACATTTGCAAAATAACGTTTTTCTATGACAGCAGAAACAGCTGATTCAGGCCAGTAGATGGATTCTTGTAGGCCTGCAGCTAAAGATTATTCCTGTAGTAAATGGATCCATGGATCATGTTTCTGCAGTAGTCTTTTCTAATCTTACCTCGACATACAACTCCTGCCCCCCTGTGGAGCCTGGTCCAGCCTCAGGCTGAGGTGTTTCTGGGTGGACTGGCCCTTCAGCCTCCTCCCAGCTGTTGCTCCTGGTTGAAGATGCAGTCACGAGTTGCCCGTGCTGCTCAGTTGAGTCACAACTTGTATTTACGGTGTTCAGGCCTGAGGATTTGCGGCGTGAGTTTGGCCGCTATGGGCCGATAGTAGATGTCTACATCCCACTTGACTTCTATACACGTCAACCAAGAGGATTTGCATACATTCAATATCCTTTCCCAATGAGTTTTTCTGACTGTCTGTGCTCCCCTGCTAACCACTGCCTTCCCTTCCAGCCAAGACTTGATGACGTTCTGTTCTTGAGTATCTAACACACCTATTTCTCTTGTTATTGCTTCAGAAAATGTTAAAGCATCCAGTTGTGGAACCGGCCACAAAGTTACAAAGACCCATGTAGAGTAGCTGTAAAGACAAGTCTCACAGACCTTCAGGATCAGAGGGAGGGGAAAAGGTTGAAAAGAGAAAGTAAAGCATGAAGACGAAAAGGGAACGGAGACAAAGCTCGGATATGGCGGCAAAGAATTGGGAAAAGAAAAGAGGTTTAAGAGGAAAAGGCGAGCAGGAAACCCAAGTCTCTGTGGGAGTCGATTAAAGAGTGTAAAGATCAAGATGAAGTTCAAAGTCAAGCATGGGCAAAGGTAACGAGTCTGAATTATTTTGTATCCTCCAAGACGAATCCACTAATTTGACTTGACATGGCAGCAAAATCAGCTTTACCCTGTGGTATGAATCCAGCCGACTGAATCACTTTCATGTTGTTGACCTGTTGATGCTCCTGTAGTAATCCTCATCCGTGTATTTGATGTGTGGAAGAGAAGAACGACAAACGTGCTTCATCTTTTTTCTCCACAAAAGTCAGCCAGTGTGGCTTTGATGGCACTGAGCGCCGCTCGGCCGCAGCAGGGAGGCTTGAGTAGGAACGAGAGTTTGTGTGGCTGAGTCGCAGAGAAGGACCGACTAAAACCCTTAACCACTCAGAACATTTGAGGACGTGCGCGATGCAGAAGATGCTCTGCACAGCCTGGACAGGAAGTGGGTGTGTGGCCGGCAGATTGAGATCCAGTTCGCCCAGGGAGACCGCAAGAGTAAGTCCCCAGCTCCTGGCCCAGTTCCACAGGCCCGCCGAGGCTGCGTTCACACTCAGAACCAGTCAAACACAGAACCAGATCCTTCACAACAGAAGCCATACCATTGTCTGCCAAGCAATGTAGTCACCTGACCTGATTTGTAAGCCGGAGGTCGCAGGTTCAACACACACACACACACACACACACACACACACACACACACACACACACACACACACACACACACACACACACACACACACACACACACACACACACACACACACACACACACACACACACACACACAGCTGTAGCAGATGACAGCTCCTCCCCAGGTCGTGACCTCATCTAGATCCTGGAGTCGTAGTAGTGAAGTGAATCATACCAGATAGAAGGTTGTGGTCAGGTTTCCACTACATGCATGGCTGGGGAGGTGTCTCAGTGAGGAGGTGACGGAGCTGTCCTGTCCTCCTCCCAGCTCCTAACCAGATGAAGTCCAAGGAGCGCCGCTCGCCCAGCCGCTCGTCCCGCTACGACGACTACGAGCGGGACAGCCGCCGCCGCCGCTCCCGCTCCCGCAGCTACGAGCGCTACCGCTCCCGCAGCCCGTCCTACGAGCGCCACCGCCGCAGGTCCCAGAGCCCCAGGGAGTGAGTCCACGCACGCACACACACACACACGCACACACACAACCACACACAACCAGGGCACAAGCTGAGAGAAGCTGTGTCCTCTGTCTCCAGGTCCCGTGGACGCATGTATGGGAGAGGGAGGAGCAGGAGCCGCGAGGACAGGTACGACCTGAGCCTCAGCCTGCCTGTCTGTCTGTTGCCTGCCTGCCTGTCTCTCTCTCTCTGCCTGCCTGTCTGTTTGTCTGTTGCCTGCCTGCCTGTCTCTCTCTCTCTGCCTGCCTGTCTGTTGCCTGCCTGCCTGTCTCTCTCTGCCTGCCTGCCTGTCTGTCTTCTGCCTGCCTGTCTGTCTCTCTGCCCTGTCTTGTCTCCATTTTGTCATTTTAGTTTCCCGTTCTGCTCCCAGTCGCTGGTGGTTTGACTGGCAGCTGCATTCAGGTCAGCCCTAGTGGCAGCTCACAGCAGTGTTGTCTCAGACATGCTAGTAATGGTTAGTCGTAAAGTGTCTCCCTAGTGATTTAATGAGCTCTTAAATGCTCCGTCCAGTCAGACTGACTGTGACCAGTCTGGAGTGTTACTGGAGCATAACTGGGAGTCAGGCACTGGTTGTGACCACAGCTTTACTCTCGTAAACTTTACCTTTGGTTTCACTGACTCTGGAGCGTTGATCCTTCAGCTGATCTGAGGTCTGTTGTCTGCTCCTGCTCTATGGGAGTGTTAGGAAGGTGATGGTTTCCTTCAGGATCTCCTGGTGAGGCCGTCCAGATGTTCACAGCTGCTGTGCCCCCCCCAGGTACCGTCAGAGGCCCCGCAGAGAGTCCAGAGGAAGATCTCGCTCCCGCTCCAAGTCTGCGTCTCCCCCCGAAGCCGTCAACCCGGCCTCCACCTCCCACTACACGGAGGAGGAGGTGAGGCGGGCCCACTCCCCGTCCCGCTCCCGCTCCGCCTCCAGGTCCCGGTCCCGCTCCAGGTCCTGGGCCGGACGCAAGTCTGGAGGACGCTAGACCCCCCCCCCGTCCTCCCTCCTCCCCCTCCCCCCATCTGTCACCCCATCAGACGGACCAGAGTGGGTCTTTGTCGAGTGTTCAGATTTGTGTTGACATGAATGTAAGGTGAAGCGTCCGCAGCAGGCGTGTTTCCCCCGCTGGGCCCCTCAGCGGGCTTCCGGAAGGTTCCGCCCTGGCTGCTCAGGAATGATCTCTCTCTTTTTATATGTCCCGTTACTGACCCGTCTCCCTTCACCCTATGCACCTGTTTTTGCAAAACTACAATGAAAATGTGATTCAGTATTTTCAAAGGAATTCAGACGGTTGATGACGTTTCAGGTCGTTTTCTCACTCTGAACCAGTCGTGAACTTTTTACTTTCTCGTTTTTCTTCCCTCGTTTCCACCACGTTTGCTCGTTTTTTACCTTTTTTTTTTTTAACCATGGTTGCTCCAGATAATCCCTTCGCTCTGGAGCAGCAGCATGACCGACCAGCGAAAGCAGCCTCTAGTTTTACATTGTCAACAGATTTTCAAAGTAAGAGCACAAATCAGAGTCTTCCTGGAGGAGAAACCTGAGTGAGCGAGGCGGCCTGCAGGAGGCGCTGCTGAGAGCCTCCCAGTGTCCCACTGGTCCTCCACCAGTTAACCCTTGTCACACAGGTCGGTTTGCTTTTATTTAGATGTTTGGTTTGTGTGAGCAGAAGCAGAAGCTTCCAGGTTGTTGTCTCCATGACTGTGTTGTTGTTTTGAATCTCGTCTCTGCATGTTCTCTCTCCTCATCTCTTTGGTAGGAAGAAGCTGTTATTTTTTGAGTAATAAATGGATAACATTCAGACTAAGGACGCGTGTGTCTGATTTGTGAACTCGAGCTGGTCTAAGAAGAAACAGTCTCTCACACACACACACACACACACACACACACACACACACACACACACACACACACACACACACACACACACACACACTAGCTCTCACATTTCACACTGGCCCTCTGTCTCACACACACACACACACACACACACACACTCTCAATCTGTCTTACACACTTTTTCCACTTTCTTTTTCTCAGACAGTCACACATTCTCAGATGCGCTGACACACACACACTCACACACACTCACACACACTCTCTCCTGTCCAGTCTGCGTTCACCAGCATGGAAACCAGCAGCGTCTATGGAGCCGCAGCCATTGATTTCCAGTTAATGGATCAGCTGGGAGGACCAAGTGAAATGAGATTCACAGCGATGAAGCAACCATGTATGAAATCGGACGTGTCCCATTGATCGTGGTGCTGAGGGAAAAACATTGATCCAACGAGTACAGTGACAGTGACAGTGGGCAGAGGAGGAGCAGGAGGAGCAGGAGGAGGTCCAAACTCTGGTGTGGTGTAACCCAGCTGTATACATCTGAAACTGTGTAGTTTTGGTTTCATGTCATTTATCAACCACTGGCTGGGACCGAGTGAACGTCGCCCGGTCAGTCAGTCTCGACCAATCAGCAGGGCTCGTTTAGGCTGCAGTCTCTGGCTGCAGGTGGGAGAACAAGTCAAAGTGTGTGAGGAGTCGAGAGGAGGCTGAACGTCCAGCCCAGGTCACCACAGGACAGAGTCCCGTCACCCGTGGATCGATCCATCAGCGCGGGCCCCTGCTCGCGGCGTGGGCCCCTGCTCGCCGCGCGGGCCCCTGCACTCCGCCTGGAAATGTGAGTATTCTGAAGCTTGGAAGAACGGAGCGACCTTTTAAGTCACTTTGCCTGTAGTCTGGTTCATGTCATGTTGCGTGTGAAATAGATTCTGTTGGAGTTTCTCAGGATCAATCGTTGAATCCATGCTCCTCAGAGGAACGTTCACCTGCCAGGTGGCCTCAGACCAGAGGTGCTGCCCCAGTGCTCCACATCCTGCGGGGTGTGTGTGTGTGTGTGTGTGTGTGTGTGTGTGTGGGGGACCCGAGGCCCACGGCGCTGTGAGGCCGAGCCAGCAGAGCGCTGCCTCCTCATCGATCCGCTGGCTCGCTCACACCATATAAGCTGTGGAGCTGAGCAGCCAGGACCGTGTGCTGTCTGTCCACTTCACACACACACACACACACACACACACACACACACACACACTCTCCGATAGAGAGCAGCGTCAGATGGAATGAATGTTTTACAGAGGATGAAGAGGATGATGAAGATGAGCTGCATGTGAGGGACTGAGCTCCACAGCCTCAGCAGCTGAAGGCCTTTTCTCTGGTGGTTCTCATTCAGGATGAAAAGTAAGTTTTTAACCTGAAAACAGTCTTTAATTGTTTAGAAACTAAAGTCATTTTAATGCAGTTTAATACAGTTGTGTCCAGGTAGTTATGTCTTCTCCTCATTTGTAGTAAAAGGACTGAAGGTTTCGAGTAACTCATAATTATTGATCAGTTTGATTTCCTGGACATGATGAATGAATGTTATGAAGATCAATTCTCACCAACACCAACAGAATCTTGATGGTTTGTGGCTCTGGTGTAACTGGGTGAACTGGAGGGACTGACAGACTTGTCCTCAGCAGCAGTAAAACAAGGTCAAAGCAGCTCTCACCTGAGGAGATGAACGGCATACATCTTGATTTTAAGCCACTTTCACCTGTTTGGTTAGAAAACACATGAAAATATATTTCAGTGACAATGAAAGGAGAAACTTCAGGACTGAGCTGATGAAAGTGTGTCGCTGTTCTCCAGTTTAAGCAGCAGGTGGCGCTCACATGTGTCTTCTCTTTTTTTAATCCCTCCATCCTAAATCTGTCCAGGGCGTTCATTGATTAAACGATGCGTTTCCACTGCTTGTGGTTTTGTTTTTGTCTTAAACATCGATATCGTGTTTGGCTTCACACCAGCTGATCACATGTCTTGGAGCTGGGCCCACGCTGACCTGCCGGGGATGCAGTCCAGCCTGTCAAGAACAAAGAGCTGAATGATTATTATCAGACCTACAAACAACAGTAGTTATTAGGAATGATTCATCGTCCAGTGGTGTCTCACATAGGACAAAAGCAGGAGACAGACACTGGACAGGTCTGCAGCCCCCCCCAGCACACACACACACACACACACACACCCACACACACCCACACACACACACACCTAGATCAAGTGTAACATCTGCTCCCATCAGTTTGATGTCTGACCCCCTCCCTGGAGCTGTTAAGCTGGTTTCTGTCACAGGGAGACGGGACACTCCATCCATCCACCCAGTGAGAGGATGACCAGAGCTTCTGGTTCCTGTGGAGGAAGCCTGGACCTAGACCTTCTGCACCGTCCTAACTGTGACCTGACTCTCCTCGCAGCTCCTCTGAACTGAGACGATGGGGGACTGGAACTTCCTGGGGGGGATCTTGGAGGAGGTGCACATCCACTCCACCATGGTGGGGAAGATCTGGCTCACCATCCTCTTCATCTTCCGGATGCTGGTGCTGGGCGTGGCGGCGGAGGACGTGTGGAACGACGAGCAGTCCGACTTCATCTGCAACACGGAGCAGCCGGGCTGCCGCAACGTGTGCTACGACCAGGCCTTCCCCATCTCGCTGATCCGCTACTGGGTGCTGCAGGTGGGGGGGGGGGGGTCGGAGGGGGGCTCATGCTAGGGTTATGAGAGTCACGCACACTGTGGCAGTCCTGAAAAGTACAGTGCTTGATCTGCTTAAAACGAAAAGTAAAGCAACTGTTTCCATCATTTCATCCCATAGATTAAACAAGCCCTAAAGCAATGCAACCAAGTCTTCTTTTGATCCTTAAAGAGCATTAGGTACAAACATTTTCTGTACAATACCTTAATGATTTTTTTGTAATGTGTTCATCAATAATTGAGCTCATAAATTTAGTTTGAAATGAGGTCTTTATCATGAACCTAAAAGAGGAGGCTGCAGGAGACAACATACATTTGTTATTTCCAAACTGATGTTGAGAATGTTTTGCAGTCACATGGGTTAATAAGTCATAGTGCTGATACAGTATTGCACATCTTTTCTGCTTGTATATAAACCCAGTGGAGACTGTTGCTCTGGGAGCTCCTGGCTCATAGCTCCAGATGTTGTGACCACATCTGGAGTAGAGTCGACCCTGCTTCAGACCCTCCTGTCCCAGCCTGTCATTCTCTGTCACTTCACGCTCCTTCTCTCCGCCTCAGGTCATCTTCGTGTCTTCGCCCTCGCTGGTCTACATGGGCCACGCCATCTACCAGCTGCGCGCCCTGGAGAAGGAGCGCCACTGCAAGAAGGTGGCGCTGCGGCGGGAGATGGAGGCGGTGGACAGCGAGCTGGTGGAGATGCGGCGCAGGATGGAGAAGGAGATGAGGCAGCTGGAGCAGGGCAAGCTGAACAAGGCTCCTCTGAGAGGCTCTCTGCTCTGCACCTACGTGGCCCACATCGTGACGCGCTCGGTGGTGGAGGTCAGCTTCATGACGGGGCAGTACGTCCTGTACGGCCACCGGCTCAGCCCGCTCTACAAGTGTGAGAGGGAGCCCTGCCCCAACGTGGTGGACTGCTTCGTGTCCAGGCCCACGGAGAAGACCGTCTTCATGATGTTCATGCAGGCCATCGCCTGCATCTCGCTCTTCCTCAGGTGGCTGACAGGCTTCCAGACAGCAGGCTGTCCCCAGCCACAGCTGCACAAAACATCTGCACAAAACATCTGCACAAAACATCTGCACAAAACATCTGCACATCCTCACACCCAGAAGTATCAAAGCTCAGAATGACTTCCTAATAAGTGCTTCCAGAGGAGTAAGGAAGATACTTAGTACTGGCTCAGTAGCTCAGTTAAATGGATTCAACTTAAACAGATTACTTGATTTGAACAATCGGTTCTAATTAGCTAAAAATACATAATAAAGTTATATATATGAATCCGTGATTTGATGTCCTCCCAAAAACCTCACTAACCCACCTGCTAGGAGTGAAAGAACATGTTTTTCTTTAAAAGCAATCATAGTTGACACACAGTGCTGTACATCACGTATAAATAAGCATAAAAGAACATAAAACAAACAATAAATCAATAAAAGAAGACAACAAGAGCAGGATCAAAGTCTCTAAGCACTGTTACAGAGCTGAGGAGAAAATGTGGGTATTTTTCGATGATTTTTAAAAATGGTAAATAAAAAATAACAGTAAAATAACAGGTTAAGATGGGAGAAGCAGTCATATGAAACAGAGGGTTGTGGTTGTGTAAATGACAGAGTGTGTGAATGTCTCTTGCTCCTCAGCCTGCTGGAGATCATGCACCTGGGCTTCAAGAAGCTGAAGAAGGGCATCCTGGACTACTACCCCCACCTGAAGGACGACCTGGACGACTACTACAGCAGCAAGTCCAAGAAGAACTCGGTGGTGCACCAGGTGTGCATGGGCACCTCGGTGAGCAGGAAGACCACCATCCCCACGGCTCCCTGCGGCTACACGCTGCTGCTGGAGAAGCAGGGCAACGGCCCCACCTACCCCCCCTTCAACGCCTCCTCCGCCTTCGTCCCCATCCAGGGCGACGCCGGGGCCAAGCCCGACGGCCACAAGGACGCCAAGGAGTCGGTGCCGAGCCCCACCGAGCAGAACAGCAACTCCAACAACACCAGCAGCGAGACGCGCTCCCCGCCCGCCGACAAGCAGGACGAGCCCGAGGAGCGGCCGTCCCCCCGCCACGCCCAGGCCGGGGGCCCGGGGCCCGACTACCCCACCCTGCCCGCCGCGGACGCCGCCTCCTGCCCGGCCCTGCCCGGGGCCGGCCGGAGGCCCCGGCGGCTCAGCCCCCCCTGGAACTGCTCCACGCTGGTGGAGGGGAACGGCTCCGACTCCGACTCCTTCCACGGGGGGGGCGGCGGCATGAAGCCGCGCAGCTGCGTGGGCCCCCGGGCCCGGCTGCTGTCCAGGTCCGACCTGAAGAGGCCCAGCAGGCCCCAGAGCCCGGACTCTGCCGGGGAGCTGAGCTCGGTGTCCCGGCACAGCCGCGACAGCAACAGCCCCCCCGCCTCGTCCCCCAACCGCAGGGTGTCTGCAGCCAGCAGCAGCAGCAGCCGCAGGGCCCCCACTGACCTGCAGATATGAGGAGAGCCCTGCCCCCCCCACCCCCCCCGAGTCTGCAGGGTCAGAGGTCACAGGAGGTCGGCTGGGGCTGAGAGAGGACAGCAGGCCTGGTCTCTGCATGCTCCCGCACTCCTGGATTAAACCTGCAGATGCTGTCACAGAGACCTCAGACTGATCAGAGCTGAGAGCAGCTGCACTGTCTGATGACTTATCAGAGTCACTGAGAGCAGTTCTCAGTCCATCACACACACACACACACACACACACAGTTCCCTCTAACACTGGCCCCATCCTGCAGGTTTTTGGACTGAAGAAAACCTGTGCAGCCACAGGAAGAACATGCAAAAAGGCCCTCAGCCTCAGTCTCAGCCTGGGATCCACACCACCCAGATCCATTATTCTACTGGTTTCAACCAGCAACATTCATTCATTTTATGCACCTGCTTTACACCTAATCTGTGTCACAAGAGGTCAGCTGGGCTCAGAGGGGTCAGCTGGGCTCAGAGGGGTCAGCTGGAGCTCAGCCCAGTCCATTCACTCTCCTACGCAGAACATGCAACAAGGCCCTCAGTCTCAGCCTGGGATTTATAGACAACAGATCATTATTTTACTGATGTGAAGCAGCTACATTTTGTTCATTTTCTCCATCTGTTTTATGCATCATCACTGAGTTCCTGCTGGAGCTGTCACTCACCGTCCCCTCTGAGGCCCAGCCGGTCTGATCCTGCGTGTTTCTGGACGTGGGAGGGAAGTGGAGCAGACACGAGGAGAGCAGAGACAGGCCGCATTACAACAGAATCAGATGTAACATTACCTGACTACATATTCAGCCATTCGACTCATAAGACACTGACGCTGCGGTGGTGACCCGGGCTGTGAAGGGCTTCAGCCCGTGTCCTCGCGCTCCCTGACGTCCAGGCGCTAACGATTTGGCTGCATGCCACAGCGTGCGCATGGAAAAAGAGCCGCAGATCTATAACTTTGTTTTAGGTCACATAATGCTGGTTACACAACCACAAACATCAGTGTCACCATGTGAATGATGCCCAGAGCTGCTCAGTGAGACGTAGTGAAAGCCTCTAGACGCCCAGCCTCTAGACGCCCAGCCTCTAGACGCTCAGCCTCTAGACGCCCAGCCTCTAGACGCCCAGCCTCTAGACGCTCAGCCTCTAGACGCCCAGCCTCTAGACGCCCAGCCTCTAGACGCTCAGCCTCTAGACGCACAGCCTCTAGACGCCCAGCCTCTAGACGCTCAGCCTCTAGACGCCCAGCCTCTAGACGCCCAGCCTCTAGACGCTCAGCCTCTCGACGCCCAGCCTCTAGACGCTCAGCCTCTAGACGCTCAGCCTCTCAGCTCTTCACTGACTCAAAACGTTCGACTTTACTCGACTCGTCAGGAAACGACTGACTGACGGCAAATGCTGAAAACAAAACTTTATTGATGACCAAGCAAAAAATCATCTCTTTTTACATAACAAAAGAATATGATTAGTGTGCAATAAACATTTACATGTTATCAAAATGATTGCTGTGTGTTTGCCGTGTCTTGCTCTGGTCACTTGGCAGCTTCGTTATCAGGTGACGGCTCGTACTGCATCAGCTGCAGAGGAGCACAAGGCAGAGGGTAAAGGTCACAGCCTGATCTCTTATCTGTGTGGGGTTTTTTTTACAGTATCTCACCCTGTTTCGCAGCTCTTTGTTCTCCTCCATGAGCAGGTTACATTTCCGCTCTAGCTCTGCCAGCTCTATGCGCAGGGCCTCGGCCTCCACCTGCTCCGAGCAGGCTGCACCCAGACGCAGCTTGATGAAGCTGAGCAGAAGGTTGAGGACCAGACAGACAGAACAATGTGCAATACATCTATCTATCTATCTCTGTATATCTGTCTATATACCCGTATATCTGTCTGTCTGTGGGCTGAAGTGAAGTCGTGTGAAAGGTCACTACAGGTTAGTAGAACAGAAAAAACAGAACAGAGAGCAAAACGGTTTCATATTTTCCTGGAGAAAACCTCAAACAGATTCACTTCAAGAACAGATTCACCTCAAGATACAGGAAGCTGTGGAGTGGCTGTTGTTCAGGGCCATGCATCATCTACTCAGGCATGCACGGTTTCACACGAGGGCCGCACGGCAGCAGGTTTTCGTTCCAACCCAGGAGGAGCACATCAGGTCAGACTCACTTAATCAACTGACTCGGACTGTGTGCCCTTCTTGACCCTCATAGCTCTGAATAACAAGCCAGGTGTGAGCAATGGCTGAGGTTAAACCCTGGTTCTTCCCGTCCAGACAGTCTGAACAGAAGAACTCAAGAAGCTTCTTGGGTGAAAGTGAAACTCCTCGAAAAAAGTGACACTAGTTTCAACTCCTTGGATGAAGATCTACAGATGGTTCCCTTCAAGGCGGAAATAGGATTATTTTGTCAATATGATTTTCAAGGTCCAGAATCATGAGTTAAGTTTCACCAGCACCAACATAACGCATCATTCAGTACAGTTGAAGCTGTGGTTGAGAGGAAGGATACTCCAGTGCATTGTTTGGTTTGTCAGACTCTTCATAAAGTGCCACTAACACTGCAACACACAGAGAGAGGGTCAGAGTTAGGGACATAGAGACAAAGACAGGCAGGACATGCAGCAGGTCCATGGATGGTTCCACAGAAGGCTGCAGCTGGTCCATGCTGGAGGAGACTCACCGCTGGTTAAGGTGTCCAGGACGCCGGACTTCTCCAAGTATCTCCTGAACTGCTCACGCCTCGACTCTGCGGCCTGCAGCGCACACACAAACACACAGTTTACTGTCTGAGCTCTGTGTGTTTGTGTGAGCATTCCTGGCTTCAGTTTAATTAATTCATTGTCTTAATCACTCGGCGGTGAGTCCCCCGACCCTCGAGGTGCGTTCACTGACCCTCGAGGTGCGTTCACGGCACGGTGGCCAGAGCTACCAAGTTAGCCAAGTTAGCCTCTCGTCGCACACACTGTGAATAACAACAATAATGAACTGTTTATGAAGGTAAATACTCACTCTGTAGTGGGCCATAACAGCGGCTGTGGCTGTATTAACGCACAACGGGCCTGAGGGGGCTGTGCGGTAAGTTCCTTGATTTCCAGCAGCTTCACCTGTGTTTGAGCAACAGGCAGGAGGAAGGGGCCGTTGTCATGACAACACGTAGCCGCAACACGATTTTCACGACCTATTAGATAATACAATTCAAATAATTCAAATACATTTAATTCAAGACTACAAATAAAATTGTATTTTGTATCTGTTTATGTCTTTATTGAATACAACAAGGGAATCTGAAAACCGGCTATGACAGGCGAACGGGTAGGTCCGGTGCTGCTGATGTCACTTCCTTAGTGACGATCTACAAACTGCATGCGCCGGCTTCACGCCGCGCGCGCAGCCGCTGCTGGTAG
>CM055205.1:20580261-20582156 GCA_029224185.1 Karalla daura
GTCTCTCTCTCTCTGACCTGCGTGTATGTCTCTCTCTCTCTCTGTCTGACCTGTGTTATGTCTCTCTCTCTGTCTGACCTGTGTGTATGTCTCTCTCTCTCTCTGACCTGTGTGTATGTCTCTCTCTCTCTCTGACCTGCATGTATGTCTCTCTCTCTCTCTGACCTGCGTGTATGTCTCTCCTCTCTCTCTGACCTGTGTGTATGTCTCTCTCTCTCTCTGACCTGTGTGTATGTCTCTCCTCCTCTCTGACCTGCGTGTATGTCTCTCTCTCTCTCTGACCTGTGTGTATGTCTCTCTCTCTGACCTGCGTGTATGTCTCTCTCTCTGACCTGTGTGTATGTCTCTCTCTCTCTCTGACCTGCGTGTATGTCTCTCTCTCTCTGACCTGCGTGTATGTCTCTCTCTCTCTGACCTGTGTGCATGTCTCTCTCTCTGTCTGACCTGCGTGTATCTCCCCCCTCTCTCTCTGTCTCTCTCTCTGTCTCTCTCTCTGTCTCTCTCTCTCTCTCTCTCTCTCTCTCTGTCTCTCTGTCTCTCTGTCTCTCTCTCTGTCTCTCTCTCTCTCTCTCTGTCTCTCTGTCTCTCTCTCTGTCTCTCTCTCTCTCTCTCTCTCTCTCTCTCTCTCTCTCTCTCTCTCTCTCTCTCTCAGGGCACAGGTCACGGCTGGTCCATGCCTCTGCTGTCCATGCTGCTGTCGGTGCCTCTCTGGGCCATCATCGTCACCCAGATGTGTTCCAACTGGTCCTACTACACGCTGCTCACCTCGCTGCCCACGTACATGAACATCGTGCTGCACTACGACCTCAAATCGGTGAGCGCCAGCGATCGACCCTCGCACCGGCAGCCAGGCTGGTTTCTGAGAGGAGTCCTCTCTCCTGGGAGCGAGGTCCACGCTGAACGATTGTTTTGATCCTGGGAGAGGTCAGGGTCAGGTCAGTGAGGTGTCTAATCAATGAGCGGGGCTGATCCTGGACACGCTCGGCAGTTATCACTCGTCCTGAGACACTTTCAAACAAACACAAAGACGAGCGAAAAAAGTTGATGAATCACTGCTGGGAAAATGAAAGCCCTGAACAAGCCTTCTAACGTCCTGACAGCGATCGAATGAGCTGTTAAATGCTGTTAGTGCTGCAGCTCTCTCCAGACAGTCTTCATGGGGAACAACTGAGAGTCAGAGTCCCTGGTTGTGACTGCAGGTTTATAACTTTATCTTTGGCTTCATTTATTCTCTGGACCTTTGTTCCTTCAGCTGATCTGAGGTCTGCTGTATGGTTGTTCTCTATAGATTTAATCACAAAGTTAAAAGATGTGTTGCTGGTTACAGCTGGAAATGGAGGCGGGGTCTGGGAAGCTTCTGTAAAGATCTTTAAGAGGTCTTGAGAAGGTTTTTAAAGTAACTTCAGGATTCGTGGAAACTGGAGTAGATCATCCAGAAGACAACAGTGACGCCGAGTGGTCAAACTGTCCCACTGCCACTGTCAAACTCTCCTCCTCTCCTCTCCTCCTTCTCTCCTCTCTTCCTCTCCTCCCTCTCTTCCTCTCCTCCTCTCCTCCTCTCCTCCTCTCCTCCTCTTCCTCTCCTCCCCCCTCCTCCTCCTCCTCCTCCCCCTCCTCCTCCTCCTCCTCCCCCTCCTCCTCCTCCTCCCCCTCCTCCCCCTCCTCCTCCTCCTCTCCTCCTCCTCCTCCTCCTCCTCCTCCCCCTCCTCCTCTCTGGGCAGAACGGCTTCCTGTCGGCTCTGCCCTACCTCGGGGCCTGGCTCGTCTCCACCCTGGCCGGCGTCCTCGCTGACCTCCTCATCGCCCGCAGAGTCTTCAGCGTCACCGTCGTGCGGAAGCTCTTCACCCTCGCAGGTATTTAACTGAAAACAGTGTTTCATTCTTCATTTTTACAC
>CM055205.1:20582256-20629756 GCA_029224185.1 Karalla daura
AACGGTGCAATTTCTAGGATATTATAATTTAGTCCTCACAGTAACAGTTCTTAAGTTTCCTCCAGAGAACCAAAGCCTTCCACTGCCAGGATTTTAGGGTTTTTTTTAAATACAAAGCCTCACCTTTGTGCTGATCGTCATGCAAGAATGTCAAAGCACACTGTGAAGATGTGATGTTTCAAACTGTGACTGTGTTACTGTACTCACAGATGCCTTCATGTCTTACTTTGTATTCCGATGTAAATGTAATAATGTAACAACAATAATAGTCAAGTTTGTTTTACTTCCACCAAAAGATTCCACTGACAGGATTTCTGATCAGTTTTCACTGAAATCCTGTGTTATGTCACTGGAATCTTTTGACAGTTTTTTTTAATGTTCAGGATACTTGAAACCACTTCCTGCATTCAGTCTCTTACAGAGTGGGTCAAATGTTAGGATATACTTTTACTAGTGAGGCGCAGGACGACATGGCTTCACCCTCAGTCTGATGCGTTTTATTTTTGCTCATGGCATTGTGTGACATCCTGAAATGCAGCTGCTTTCACTCTGCAGAGGGTGTGTAAACGCCTCAGGGAGGACGCGTAGGTTTTGTTCTGTCTTGTCTGAGCCCACATGAACCACCTATAGAGTCTATACAGCACCATTGGGAAAGACTCTGAACAGCAGCAATGACAAAGACCTCAAAGGTCTTTTTTTTTTTTTTGGGGGGGGGGGGGGGGGGGGGGGGGGGGGTAGATTGATTATGATAAGAACAGGCCATATGGATCACCATCTATCTTTCCAACTATCATCATTGTACTTTGACAGTGTCATGGGGCTCTGCTGGTCCAAACCAGTGGTCTACTTGCTTTGAGGTGACAGTACTATCCAGTAATCCACTGTGTCACCTTCCAGTGTATACAAAGTGTGGGAAATAATGGTTGGATGGTTGGGTGTGCAAAGCAAGAAGAATAAAGAAGAAACTCGAGTTTGGGCTGCTTTGGGTTTACTGCAGTTCCTCTCTGTGACCACAAGATGTCGCAAGGATCTAAACATCAGCACACAGGAGTATTTAAAAAGTACTGAAATGAATAAATCTCTAAATTTCCATTCATCAAAGTAATTGTTTGACCGCTGCTCTGTGTTTTTGTGTGACTGACAGTTTTAAAAGCTCCCTCAACAGAGACATATACATTACATAACCCTATGTAAATAAACCGAACTTAGCCTGGTTTCTCTTAACGTGAATGCTTGTTTTGCTCCCAATCTTCACCATATTTGAGATTCACTGTCATTAAGCTTTATTTCAGCTCTCTCCTGTCTCAAACCGGCTCATCTTGCTGTCATGCTCTAACAGCTTGCATCAGACTTTTTGACGCATGACCCGGACGTCCTTGTGACGTCATCGCGTTGTCAACGTCACCCAACTTTCTTTCCTTTTTTTATCCAGATCTTCTTACAGGCTATATCTCTCTTTTTAGTCGTCGTTACCCGATGAAAATGTGTATTTCGTGTCACGTATTCGTGTTTGCTAGCACTAGTAATTGTTTCGTTCGTTTGTAGAGATCCTGCCTTGTTAAATTCAGGTGTTATCTCAATTTTGACAGATTTTCAGTGCAGGCTAATGTTAGCATTTTTGCTAGCAAGCTGCTGGGCTGTACCCTGCACTTCATCAGGTCAAACACCCAGGCTGTAATTATTTGCCTCACATTGACCTTGTACCCCTTAAAAACAGTGTTACTAGTTTGTTTTGTGAACTCCACCGGTCTTTATGCTTTGGACGTGTAGTTCCAGGCAGCTAGGCCATGCTAACATGCTAGGCCTGGCTCATGAAGTTTTGATGACTCTGCTGTTTCGTGACTGGGCTGCGAAACCAGAACAAGATTGAGCTGAACATGTATAATCCATTATTTAAGATCAGAGGAACCAGGCACGCTGGGCTGTGAAGGCAGACCACATGATCTCAAATCACTGGATAAGATGTGAAATCTATCTATCTTATCTATCCATCTATCTTATCTATCTATCTATCTATCTATCTATCTATCTATATATCTATCTATCTCTACATTTATGAAAGAATGCCGAATTGTGAAATGCAAAACACAGGACAGATGCACACTGCAGAAAAAAATAACCCTTCACACAACCACTGATCAAAGGCCCATTTATTGTTAGTACATTTCATCAATATTTGGCCAATATCATAGATACCACTCTTTGTGTCGAGCAGTGGTAGGTTTTGGGTTTGCATGTAGTTCCAGGTGTCTGAGGGTCTGAACTGCCCCTAGGTGGGACATACAGTAATGGTGTGGGTGTGTGTCCTGTGAAGGACTGGAGACAAACTCCAGCAGACCCAACTCGGTACAAAAGTCAATCCATCTTCATCTCAGCTTTCATAGTCTTTGTGTCCAGTTCAAGTTGTCTTTTAAGTGACCGAGTTGACCATTTGAGTGCACAATACATCCTAAACTGGCTTCAAGTCAGCAGAAAGATGCAACATACACATCAATGCATCTTTAATCCACCCGTCCAGCTGGAGTCCCAGCAACTAACACGCTGTGTCCCTGCATCTGTAATATTCATTCAAAAGCATTGAATATATGAGTAAAAGACTAACAGGAACCCTTTCATTTCAACTTTACTGGTATTGTCATTTCTCAGTTGTAAAAGAGTATATCTGACATTAAGTTCATGACAAATCCAGCCTGACCAAATGGAGAACAGGATTCAAAGGGAGCTCTTCTCTCCCCTGTTCAGAGGTGTGTGAGTGAAATAAAACAGTTAAAACACTTCACCAAGCTGCCTCCTGCCCTGCAGCCTGTGAATATGCATGTGGTAAAACACTTCTCCCCTGTGAAACAAATGCAGACACCAAAAGGGAACACTTAAGTCTGCAAGTGTGAATCACCGAGTGTTGGACTCATGGGGTCTGCTGCAGACGTGGAACCGGCTATGTGTTGCAAATGTGCTCTATTTGCATGAACTGTTGCCCTGGGCTCAGATTGTAGTTGCATACAGAGTGCTGATCCTGCTGTTTAGATTGAGTTACCCAAAACTGCCTGTGTGCACATGAATGCCAACGCCGTGGGATTTTCTCACTGTTGGCTTTGATGGGAATCTGTCAGAGACTTTGCTGCTGCACCCACACACACACAGTCACAGCTCCTCTTCAGATACAGACGATGCTGAGGTTTATCCCTCTATCGTTTCACTCAATAAATCTTTCAGTTTATCCTCAACAGGAGATGGACACAGTCCTGCTTTCAAACCTTTGTAACATGTTACCTCAAACATCCTGTTTTCCTGAGCAGTTTCACCACAGACTGATCGCTTCTCTTCAGTGGCTCATTTCATACCCACTCCAACACAGTAACAGGTGTGCAGTTGGAAATGTCAAGTTTTTTTTCACACAAGCATGTAATATTTAAAGCATTTTGTGTTATTTGTATTTGTGAAAGCGATGACCAGCACTGAAAAGAAACAATGTCTGTTTGTTACCCTCATTGACTCACATATCTCGAATGTGACTCAACCAAAGTGTGATTTTGGTTTTCTTTTTTTCCTCAGTTTTGTGATAAACTGTGAAAACGAACGTAATCAGAGCCGTGTGCGTCAAAGGCTTGTCCAAACAATCCAGACTTCATGGATTTATTGTTGAAATCCAATCAGAAAGAGTTTTTTTACCTGATTCATTACGGACAGAGAGGACGAACAGAGATGCTCACAGCTTTATTCACCACACTCCAATTAAAACAGCCAATTAAAACAGAAAGGATTCAGATTTATGCCATGAGAAGACATCGAGACCCACATCCATATCACATATCGGAGAATCTGTACGTGTTGGAACAAACAAACGGCAGGTTCTTCTCCATCCGCAGCTCAAATGTTCAGATCTTTGCTGTTGCCATAACCACCGCTCTCAGCTGATGACTCATCACTGAGGCGCTGCCAGCTCTGACCGTTGAATCACATTCTCCCTTTCACACACACACACACACACACACACACACACACACACACACACACAGAAACTCAGTCTCTCCCCTGGTTTGGAGCTGAGGTAAGAGCTCAGCTGCTGTACTTTCATTCGAAGCTGCGTTGTCACGAGGCGGGCTGAGTTTGTGGCACACACGCATGTGTTTGTAACCATGCAAACACCTCAGTGTCAACAAGCATCACACACACAGACATGAAGTTATGTACAGACACCTGGGAGATGAATCCTGCTGCTTTCAAGCTCCACCGAGAGTTTGGAATCCATGGTTCAAATATCCCAGTAACTATTAGATGAATGGGCCTGAAAATGTGGCACATCCCCTTGAGAATCAGAAATAATGAATTGATCCTTAAAGAAACTGGGTTTTTTAAAGTCTCGTAACTTAGCCCAGTGTTTTTCAACCCTGTTCCTCGGGGAACTCTGCCCTACATGTTTGAGATCTTTCCTTCTCCAGTGCCCCTGGTCACACTGATCGACCCATCGTCAAGAATCAGATGTGTTGGAAGGTTGAAAAACAATGACTCGGCCAACCAAGAATAGAAAAATATGGCATCTGCATCATGTACAACAGCTAGAAAGTAAATGAAACAGATTGATAATCAATTTAACAGAGTGCAAGAATGAATACAAACAAGGATAAATCCTCATGTGTTTGACCACCATAACCAGGGCAACATTTCATTTTGTTCAATATTTTGGTTTATGGTTAAATGAACTTGAAACGAAAGACATTCACACTAGTCTCTGCTGTACTTTGTGCTCAGCACAAATGTCATGCAGACTATAAAGGTAAATATTGAACCAGCACAACATTAACCTGTGAAGAACATGTCACTGGGACGCTGATAACACGCACACTGGACCTTCTATAATCATTACAAGCATTATAAGCATTATAAGTGTGTGAAGAATCCTCTGTCTAGTCTGCACACACACACACACACACACACACACACACACACCCAAAACAGGTCAAGTGCAGTGACGTCCGTGACTCATCCTGGGCAGAGTTCACCTCCCTGACACGTTTCCTTCCTCCAGTCCTGTAGACTGGAACAACTCGTTTCCTTGTCTGCATCTTTACTGTCTCATCTCTCTCAGCCTTAACTCCGCTGGACAACTATCGTTTTTTATTACGTAAACCAGCACCCAAGGCCCACGTGAATATCTGAAAGATGTTCCCAAAAACTGACAGACTCATTTGTGTCAGTCAGTTGCCGCCCATGCTGATTTAAACTGGCCCCGGCCACATTTTTTAGGCCTTGATTATGAATGGAAATTGCACAATGCCCTCAGAGTGATTGTGCCTAATGGCGCTCTCTGTTTCTGCTGTGCACTGAGAACTATGGGTGTGTTTCAGTTCATGTGCCTGAAAAGCCAGTGTGACTGTTATTTTTCTGGCTTTGTGACCTGTGTTTAGCACAGCGATGAATGACCCAGGCTGGGACTCCACATGTGTCTGCTACAGTTCCAGCAAGGCACCTCCACACTGTACAAATCACTTTACCCGCATCATTTATGACTCTACAATCAAGTAGCTGTTCACTCTGCCACCCAGTCTCTTATCTCTGGTCCCTCTCGCTGGTCCCCCATCCCCCCTCCTCCCCCCATGGCTGCATTGCTCTCTGCTGAGTGAGGCCAGCAGCTGCCAAGTCCAAGCGGCTGCTACCTGAACTGTGTGTGTGTGTGTGTGTGTGTGTGTGTGTGTGTGTGTGTGTGCAGCTGCTCTAAACTGGGCAACATGCCACAATGATGAAGGAAGAGAGAGAATCTGACCCCCTGACCCTCCAAGTAGCATCCCTAGGGCATCCCAGTTGCTGTACATTCACCCATAATCTCAAGTTTACGTTTTGCCTTTTATCCAATCAATCTGATTGAGTTTACACTGATACCCAGGACCATCAAGTTTAATCCAATCTAACCCTATGCATATGCCTCTGTTTTGAATGTGAATGACCTGGGTCTTCAGCGTGAGTTCACATTTTCTGGGTTCAGCCCCTTGTTTGAATGCAAATCTAATTAGGATTCGGGTGATCTTGTCAAGATCTTGGGAGGTTCCGGTATGACCAGTGGGTGGGGGAGGAGGTCCACAGTGGGTCAGCCACAGTAAGCTTTAAAAACACAAATCAGAAGTTTGGATCCCTTATTATATCGAAATTTTTAATATGAATTGTTCAACATGAAAATCAACATGTTTACGATGTGAATAAGTTATGATTTAGTAGATTACAGGACATATCTTGTACCACACTGAGTATTTTTGAAGGTTCCAGTATCAAACATATCCTGTCATTATTCTTAAGTGACATCTGTTCAGTTATGATGGAGGAGTCTCAAAGTGTCTGGACTGTTGTCATTTTTGTGCCTCACTTAATGCAAGTGAAGCGTGTGGTTGCAGTTTTAGCAGACTGTAGAGGAGGGAGTCTCCAGGGAGTCAGCAAGGAGGGCTGTAAACACACAACACAGTTCTGATTAGTGGCTCTTGTAACATAGACAAAAACAATGGGAAAAATTGTTAGTCATCTTGTTAATCACTTCACCATCTATGCCCAGCTTTGATAGAAAAATCTAACATAATCAAATAATCTTTTTTTATTTGGTGATGAGTAATTAAATGACAAATTAAGCAATTAAAGATATATTTTGTGCCGCACTGTGTCTTTGTCCTGTGTTTCAAAACCTTTCAGTATCAAACATTATTTTAATAAGCCATCTGCCAATTTATGATGGAGGAATATCAGATTATATGCATTATTTTCATTTTTATGTCTGATTCAGTCCATCAATTATGAAATACCAACAACCTAGAAACTCTCTAATTAACAAGGTTAGGAAGCGGAGGCAGCTGAGAACCAATCAAACAAACACAACATTTGATTTTCCAGGTTTGTGATGTGTCTCCACCAGCAGCCTGTCTGTCCCTGTCCTCCCTCACTGAGTGTGTGTGTGTGTGTGTGTGTGTGTGTGTGTTTCCTCCTGATGCTGGGAGCAGAGCTGCAGAGCTGCAGCCGGCTCCTCCATCACCCTCCACCACCATCATACATGTAGCGGGCGGGTCTTACGGTGACGTAGTGACGTTTTTTGCAGGAATGTGTGTGATTTGCGGGTCTGAGGCGGGGAGGGCACCGGGGAGTCAGGCCGCCTCCCAGCCGGTATAAAACCTCCGGTCCAGCCCTTCTCTTCCTCTTTCTGTTACCTGGCTAAGGGGCAGCAGCTTTGGCCGTGAAAACCCAGAAACACCGGTAAGTTCAACTTTGATTCCCACGCTGTAGGCTGGAGGACTCCTGGCCTCATCCTGACCCTCCTCTTTTTTTATTCACTACACGTTCCTTATTAAGCTTTAATTAGACTTTCCTCCATCTTGTTTTAAAGTGATCGTCTCCTCAAACTTTGCTTTGTCGGTTATGTAACTTCACACACAAACCTGTGGATTCTCCCGGCTGTACTTGACGACGAAACAAAGCTTAAAAACGTCAGAGTTAATTTTTTCCGAGGACTTGGTATGTGGGATTTCGAGTTTAAAACGAGTAAACTTTGTGGAACAATGGCAGCAAAAGGAAAAATGTGGGGAGGAGGGGGAACAAAGGGGGCTGAGAAAGCCGATATCTGAGGATGCTGGCCCGGCATTTCTCCTCCTCTCCTCCGTGAAACAGCTGCCGGGATCCTCCGGGAACAGGTGTCGGGAGCTGGGGACTAAATGGAGGCTGAATATTTGGAGATCTTTGTAACTTTATCCGACGTGGCCCACAGAGTAACACGTGTCTCGCCCGGCCTGGCCTGGGGCCGACCGAGGCCTAGCAGCCACCGCCTGCTAACGGCTTTAACACTCTCAAACCGACTTAAAACACGAAACGATGTTGCATTTAGTCTACCAGTGATCATTAGGAAGTATATTTTAAGCATTTATCGGCCCATAGCGACACGTTTGGGATTAGCGTGGTGGGGAGATGCCTCTGCTCAGGCTACGGTTGAGCCTCCATTTTGGCTCTGAGACGTTGAGGGTTTTAACGTTTTACATTTCTTTTATTCAGAAACTACAACAATGGGAAAGGAAAAGACCCACATCAACATCGTGGTCATTGGCCATGTCGACTCCGGCAAGTCCACATCTACCGGACATCTGATCTACAAATGCGGTGGCATCGACAAGAGAACCATCGAGAAGTTCGAGAAGGAGGCCGCTGAGGTAAACCTCTACATTATTACTCGTTCTTATCGCTGCAACCGTTATAGCCCCGGAGCCAAGATGGCGTCGCCAGCGTGCCCAGCTCTGCTGGAGCCGGCGCGAGGCAGGGTGCGCGCACGCATGCGTATACGAACGCATGCGTGCACGTAGGCATGGGGTGGGGCCTAGCGTGTCCGCTCCCAGTGACTGTGCACTAATGCGAGTTTGGCTTCAGGGAATGGAAATGAAACGTTAAACGAGCAGTTATCAATGTTAATGGCGTTTACTAGACCAAGTTACTTTAAGAACTTGTTTTAATTTCGACTAGAATTAATTCATTAGTGTATGTTCAATCCATGGGAGAGGCCTCAAGTTCAATCAATAGTCACTGTCCACATCAGTGGAGTGACTAACCTTTCCATTTGCCAGTCATCCTATGGATACCCATTTAACTGTAAACATAATGAAAACATAATTATCATGCAGTCCATAAACTGAAGTAGCCAGGATGAAAGCATAACTGGCTGTTCCATTGTATTGGGTTTAAATTGGCTGTTATGGCAGCTCTGTCCATGGCCATATTTTTTTTTTGAATGGAAAGAATCCTGTAGCCTGACTTTCTCATTCAGAATAGTTAAGTGTGCTTAAGTCTTAACTTCTATGAGTAAATGGTTCAGTGTCAAATGTCCCATTTATCCCAACCTAATCTTACTCTAATTTTGTCCTCTGCAGATGGGAAAGGGCTCCTTCAAGTACGCCTGGGTGCTGGACAAACTGAAGGCCGAGCGTGAGCGTGGTATCACCATCGACATCGCTCTGTGGAAGTTCGAGACCAGCAAGTACTACGTGACCATCATCGATGCCCCCGGACACAGGGACTTCATCAAGAACATGATCACTGGTACCTCCCAGGTAAAAGATTGTGTGCAGTTGCTCTGGTGCACACCACTGCAAGTTTGTTCTGGCACACCGATCTCACTGCTGTTGTGTATTTCAGGCTGACTGCGCCGTGCTGATCGTTGCTGCTGGTGTTGGTGAGTTCGAGGCTGGTATCTCCAAGAACGGCCAGACCCGCGAGCACGCCCTGCTGGCCTTCACCCTGGGTGTGAAGCAGCTCATCGTTGGAGTCAACAAGATGGACTCCACTGAGCCCCCGTACAGCCAGGCCCGTTTCGAGGAAATCATGAAGGAAGTGAGCACCTACATCAAGAAGATCGGTTACAATCCCAATTCTGTCGCCTTCGTCCCCATCTCTGGATGGCACGGAGACAACATGCTGGAGGCCAGCGACAAGGTGAGCACACTCTCCTAGTGGTGGCTAAATGGCACCTTTTCTCTGTAGATAGAACATGTAGTAACCTTATTTGGATCTGTCTGCAGATGAACTGGTTCAAGGGATGGAAGATTGAGCGCAAGGAGGGAACCAAAGAGGGAACCACCCTGCTGGAGGCTCTTGATGCCATCCTCCCACCTACCCGCCCCACCGAGAAGCCCCTGCGTCTGCCCCTGCAGGATGTCTACAAAATTGGCGGTAAGAACAGACACAAACGTCTGAACTGGATCTTCTCAAACACTAGTTCTGCAGTCTCTAAGCCAGGCCCCTCTCTTCTTCAGGTATTGGAACTGTGCCAGTCGGTCGTGTTGAGACCGGTGTGCTGAAGCCCGGCATGGTGGTCACCTTCGCTCCCCCTGCCCTGACCACTGAGGTCAAGTCCGTGGAGATGCACCACGAGTCTCTGCCCGAGGCCATGCCTGGTGACAACGTTGGTTTCAACATCAAGAACGTCTCGGTCAAGGAGATCCGTCGTGGATACGTGGCTGGAGACAGCAAGAACGACCCACCCAAGGGTGCTGACCACTTCAACGCTCAGGTTTGTATAAAGATGACGGTTCTGAAGATCATCTGTTATTAGCCCCCCCAACTTGGTCCTAACGGAGACTGTCTCCACAGGTCATCATCCTGAACCACCCTGGCCAGATCAACGCCGGCTACGCCCCCGTGCTGGATTGCCACACCGCTCACATCGCCTGCAAGTTCAGCGAACTCGTTGAGAAGATCGACCGTCGTTCCGGCAAGAAGCTTGAGGACAACCCCAAGTTCATCAAGTCTGGAGATGCTGCCATTGTCAAGCTGATCCCACAGAAGCCCATGGTCGTGGAGTCCTTCTCCAGCTACCCCCCTCTTGGTATGCAAACGATCCTCTCCGTCCTCACTGCAGCTTTCTTTTAAGAATACGATTCAGTGACTGCAAACACGACATTAACGTCTCACCTTCCTCCTCAGGTCGCTTCGCCGTGCGTGACATGAGGCAGACCGTGGCTGTCGGTGTCATCAAGTCCGTCGAGACCAAGGAGGTCAGTGGAAAGACCACCAAGGCTGCAGAGAAGGCCGCCAAGAAGAAATGAATGATCGTGCAGGACACCCACCAACAGGACGTGTGCCGGCAGCAGCGGGCCACCACTTGCCCCCATTCTGGATCACCTTTTCTGAGGCAGTGCTCTCTACTCAAGGACTGGCTTATGCTGATTAAAACTCATCGCAAAAGTTTCCGCAGGAAAAAGAACTGTGGCGTTGTCACTTACCTGAATGACAAGACAGTGCTTCTGAGTTAAGTTTTACGTTGGATGAAATGGTTTAGATCTGTTCTCTTGCTGTTAAAATGCCACATTAAATTGGACAGAGCTGCTGGTAACTAATAAAATAAATGACTTTGAAAAAATTGAAATCTGCCTGTGTCTCCCATCCTTCTGTTGCAGTTGGTGTCAGTTTTGAAGTCGTCGCAGCGTAGCTGCAGCTGTTTTTGACCGTGCTATCTGCGTCCTGTCATACACTCCGCTTGTCCAATCGCCTCGATCAGAGTTATGCCGCCCCAGCCAATAGCACCCCTTATTTTAGTCTGACAGCAGGAGCAGAGGCAGCCCCCTCCCTCTCCTCTGCCTCCATATAAAAACTCCGGACGGATCACATTCTGTCCTTTTTTCCCTCCGCTCTAAATCAGGGACATCTTGTCTTATCGCCGGGCACAGGTTGGTTGGAAAAATGTCTTCTTACAGTATCTTTATTGAGCCTTAGCTCTGACGCTAGGAAAGCATGCGGATGCTCAGAGCTAAAGGGATTGAGGGAGGGAATATGGAGCTGGTAATATAACTAGTCTAGCAGGTGATACAGGCTTTATCTTAACATGACAGAAAACATGCTTTCTCACCTGTGTGCTCCAGTTTTACCAGCATGTGGTATCCAGCTCTCATTTCACCTCCTCAGTCTCAAATGTTGGCTTAACAACCACTTAAACTTGGTATCTCGAGCTAGGCTGAGTAGTGAGGTTTGTCCTACCTTTCTGCCAGTCATGGTTGCTCCTTTTCTCTCTTGCCTTGCCGCGTCCACGCGCGTCTTTGACTGGAGGGCCGCGGGCGCGCGCCTGCTCGGCTCGCTAACATGGCGGCGCTATCCTCGGCTGCGCTCGCGCCGCAACATGGAGGCCGCGAGCCGGCTCCAGCACATGGCGCGTGACTCACCGCTGGTATCGCCTTTCCTGTGACGCGCACGAGTCACTGCAACTCATTCACGGGCATTTTTTAACCGATAATCGCCGTAAAAAGGACACAAATACAATAGAAAATGCGCCGATGACGCGCGTGAATGACTGCTGGAGCATTCAGAGGCGGTTCGATAGATCCTTTCATGAGTTTTTAATGAACAGGGTGTGTTAAGACTGACAGAATACAGCCAGGACATTTGGATACATCACTAAATATAATAGATCTAGGATGTAGGGAGTCTCTCAGGCTAGAAGAAAATACATTTTACAATGTGTCTCTGGAGATTCAGATTTGTCCAGCCAATCATAATCTGAGACACATTTAACAAGCAAAACCGTCAATTAATGACCAATCAGCCATATCACAACAAATATGCATGAATGTCAAACATTTTTTTTTTACTACTGTGGCACTAACATGCACTTATATTTTGTTTTTAATGAGTCGGACAGTACACTGAGGGGCAATGCAGTTAGCATTTGCATAGGTAAGGTAAAGGTAAATTATAGTAAAATATCATAGATCTGGGATTTAAGAGCAGTTTGGACTAATACATTTGATATAGTGTGTCAGCTCTATTTCAAAGGGTATTTTATAGCCTTCGAACAGTTTCTGGGTAAGATAACATTTGTGGACCTGTGCTTTAGCTGGTCTTAAAATGAAGTTCATATGAGAAAACATCATACAATATTTTTAGAGATGACCATTTGTCCAGGTGCACTCTCATGGTGTAAGTCTTGGCAACTGGACTCACCAGTCCATGAGAGGTGAAATGTCTCCACGTGCCATGATTTACAATTCCTCGCAAATTATACAATGTTAGACAGAGAAGAACACACAGTTAGCCCAAGATCTCACCAGAGGAACCAACACTACAATAAGTGATTGACACAAGCAGTTAAAGGTTCAAGGTTTTTGCTGAATTCAACACATCAAATGCTGCATTTCTGAAGTTTAAAACCAGATGTCTTCAGCTCTCTTGCTGATAAAGCTTTGACATCCACACCCCCCACGGTGTTTCTAGCTTTCCTCCTCATACTCTTTTTTTCTCATTAGTAGATCAAAATGGGAAAGGAGAAGACCCACATCAACATCGTGGTCATTGGCCATGTCGACTCCGGCAAGTCCACCACCACCGGACATTTGATCTACAAGTGCGGTGGAATCGACAAGAGAACCATCGAGAAGTTCGAGAAGGAGGCCGCCGAGGTAAAAGGTCACCACACAGGGCGCTGGGGGTCCCTGAACGCAGCACTGACTCACTGAGGAGTCGGGCGTGGTCCGTGAACGCAGCATTGAATCACAGTAGACGGGTGTGGTCTGTGGTTTGACTGGTTAAACGCTGCCATCTACTGGGGGAAAACCAGCACTGTGGTTGCGTTGCACCATGAAGGGCACAGATAAGACGATGTGCACCAGATATCTGTGCAGTTTTTGGTCGTTTGCGTTCAGGTTTTGCTATAATTTATCACATGCAGATGTACAAAACACTGGCAGTAAAATGTAATTGTGACAAATTGCAAAACAAGGACAGAAAAATACTCCTAAAAACAGTTATACATGTTAGCTGAACAATATTATATAACAATTATTTATACCCATTCTTACCACTTAATTATGAATATCAGTAGTTATTTCCAACGAGAACTGTTATTAATGTGAATACTTCATTATTCCCTGATTTTATTAATAATATAATTAATTAACAAATAATGATGATTAATAGCCTCTAAAATGGGTATTTATTCAAAATCTTACATAGATGAGATTTAAGCTTCTTCACTCAATGTAATTTAATTTTCTCAGAATAGTTCATGTAGAAATCTTGTCTTTTTACTTTGTTTTTCCAGCATATTCTGATATATCTGTAGATACTGCTTCTTGTTTTTAGTCTTCCATCGACCTTCTTCTTCTGTTGTCTTTGCTACTGCATCTGTCCCACAGTCTGTCACATCTCAGTCTCTTATTGTGATGATTTTGTCCTCTGCAGATGGGAAAGGGCTCCTTCAAGTACGCCTGGGTGCTGGACAAGCTGAAGGCCGAGCGTGAGCGTGGTATCACCATCGACATCGCTCTGTGGAAGTTCGAGACCAGCAAGTACTACGTGACCATCATCGATGCCCCCGGACACAGGGACTTCATCAAGAACATGATCACTGGTACCTCCCAGGTACAGGCAGCACGCATTACTTGACCTGTTTCTTGAAAATGTGGAAATGAACGTTAGTAGAAGTAATTGCTCAGATGGAATGCCACCCTGCAGCTTGTCAGGACAGGCTCAGACAGAGTGAAGTTACAGTCTGTGAAGTCTCTAAACCCACTCATCCACCGACCTGGACGCAGGCCTCACCACAGCGACCAGGCCTCGCCTTATGGGCTTTGAATGAACTATTATTGCTTTCTGTTTTATCTCCAAGGATTACGGCTGGTTACGGCTCATACTTCATCACACACTTCCTCCCATTGAGAGGACTGTGATCTGTTTAAATCCACTTTGATTTTCAAGTTGTTGGGAATTCAGATACTTTTCTAAAACCTACATCGATAGAAAAGCAACGTTTCCTTACATCCTCAAGCAGACAGAATGTAGAATTTAACTGTGACATTCTTGTAGACTTCTTATTTTGTCTCCTTTTCTTTGTGTAAAGCTCCTTAACACCAATATAATACTGACACAGTAAAAAGGTCTCTCCCCTTCCCTTTCTGTCTCTTTAGTGGAAGTTTGTGTTAAAGAACAGAGTGGTTTAGGCAGGGGGTTCCATGATTAAAGCTCTGTGTGTGTGTGTGTGTGTGTGTGTGTGTGTGTGTGTGTGTGTGTGTGTGTGTGACCTGGCCCTGCAGGCTGACTGTGCCGTGCTGATCGTTGCTGCTGGTGTTGGTGAGTTCGAGGCTGGTATCTCCAAGAACGGCCAGACCCGCGAGCACGCCCTGCTGGCCTACACCCTGGGTGTGAAGCAGCTCATCGTTGGAGTCAACAAGATGGACTCCACTGAGCCCCCGTACAGCCAGAAGCGCTTCGAGGAGATCACCAAGGAAGTGAGCGCCTACATCAAGAAGATCGGCTACAACCCCGCCACCGTCGCCTTCGTCCCCATCTCCGGATGGCACGGAGACAACATGCTGGAGGCCAGCGACAAGGTGAGCACACACACACACACACACACACAGGTTATTCAGGCGTATTCATGGCCTACCTTGATGACACATATTATTCTTTGATTCAAATTACAATTCTGAACTGTTAACTTCAGTTCATTTCACTGAGTCTCAGCTCAGTTCTGCGTTCGGACTAAACCTGAGAAGCCTCCTGAATCATGCCAGCATGCAGCGCTCTGTCCCCTCACTGCTCTGCCCTCGGGCTGCTCTCCTCCTCCTCCTCCTCCTCCTCCTCCTCCTCCTCCTCCTCCTCCTCCTCAGATGAGCTGGTTCAAGGGCTGGAAGATCGAGCGTAAGGAGGGCGGTGCCACCGGCGTGACCCTGCTGGAGGCGCTGGACTCCATCATGCCTCCCAGCCGTCCCACCGACAAGCCGCTGCGCCTGCCGCTGCAGGACGTCTACAAGATCGGCGGTGAGGAGCCGGAGCGCGCCTCCTCCTCTCACGCCTCCTCCTCTCACGCCTCCTCCTCTCACCAATCAGCTGAATACATGACCTGTCTCATCCTTAAACCAGCTGAGAGAAGAATCTCAGCTCCTCAACACAGACTCCTTCCAATAACCACATTTGAGGAGTTTTCTTTAAAACAAAGCATGAGGAGTAGCTTTAGTTTCACCTTAATTAGATATCAGGTATCTAATATTAGATGTGTTCCAGTTATCTCTCATCCATCAGCTTACACTCTGTGCCATACTGGTTCTGCTGGTCATTAACAGAACATAGAAAACTTCCAACAGACTTCAGGAGGAATGAGACAGAAGGCTGGAGTTGCTGTAACCAGCTCTAATTCTTGGGTAGAATCCCAATAGAAAACAATACTGATGTTTTATAGAGCTCCAATAGAGAGCAAAACTGAGCACGTTTAGGAAAAGTAAGGGAACGTTCCGGATGGAAAAAGCATTGAAGGTGCTGCTCTCTCTCTCAGGTATCGGAACCGTGCCCGTCGGTCGTGTTGAGACCGGAATCCTGAAGCCCGGCATGGTGGTCACCTTCGCCCCCCCCAACCTGACCACTGAGGTCAAGTCTGTGGAGATGCACCACGAGTCTCTGAGCGAAGCTCTGCCCGGAGACAACGTCGGCTTCAACATCAAGAACGTGTCCGTCAAGGAGATCCGCCGTGGAAACGTGGCCGGAGACAGCAAGAACGACCCCCCCATGGCTGCCGAGAACTTCACCGCCCAGGTGAGCCTGGCAGGACAGGATAGAGAAGGATGGAATAGACTAGAATAGAACGAAATAGACTAGAATAGAAAGGAATACAATAGAATACAATGGAAAAGCATGGATTCGTCCGAGGTCCACCACGCAGCGATAAAGAGCAGATTGTTGTAGATTGTTTCAATAGTTTGTGAATCATTCAAAACGTATTTTGAGTATTTAGAAAAACGTGTCTGATCACCAGAGACATCGTTCAGGTCCCAGACATCAAAGTAATCACACATACGTTCTCACACGCACGTGTTTCAGTTTCTGACTGGCTCCGCTGGGTTCTGGTGGTGGAGGACCTGGGGTTGCAACCAGCAAGGCACTGGTTTGGCCCCCCCAGTTACAGATTGTGGGACAATTGGGGGAAATCTTTCTTTGAAATAGAAGAGTAATGCACAGTGTGAGATGGATTACTGCAGTCTGTCAGAAACCAGGCTGGGGATGAGTGAGCAGCTTGGGCTGGGGTGAGGTTGGGTTCAGAAACCAGACCACATGTCTGAAGCTGTGCCTGGTCCCTCCTGTCCCAGGTCATCATCCTGAACCACCCCGGGCAGATCTCTCAGGGCTACGCCCCCGTGCTGGACTGCCACACCGCCCACATCGCCTGCAAGTTCAGCGAGCTCAAGGAGAAGATCGACCGCCGCTCCGGGAAGAAGCTGGAGGACAACCCCAAGGCCCTGAAGTCTGGAGACGCCGCCATCATCACCATGGTGCCTGGAAAACCCATGTGTGTGGAGAGCTTCTCCCAGTACCCCCCACTGGGTGAGTAGCAGGAGTCAGTGTGGGAACACTGGGAGCGTTCTCTGCGTTTTAGCATCTTTGAGGCCAGAGATGAAACAGTTTTCCTTGTTGAGGCAGATGTTTCCTCTGGAGGGAGCTGAGCTCTACAAACAAGACGCTCTACCACAGGTTATGATAGTCTGTCATACGATGATGACACAGTGTGATGTGCAGTATGTTATGATTCAATCAGGTATAGTTAGTTATAGTTAACTATGATACAATAGAACACACTACGATGTGATCTGATGCCACACACACACACACACACACACAGACAGGACTCTGTTTAACTATAGTTTTATCCATAGAGTTTACATCTCTGACCTGCTTCTCTCCTCCTCCTCTTTCCTCCTCCTTTCCTCCTCCTCCTCCTCCTTGCCCCCCCCTCCCCCACTCCCCCCCCCAGGACGTTTCGCTGTCCGTGACATGAGGCAGACCGTGGCCGTGGGCGTCATCAAGTCGGTGGATAAGAAGGCGGCCAGCGGCGGGAAGGTCACCAAGTCAGCACAGAAGGCCGAGAAGAAGAAGTGAACTGGGATGAAGGACGAGCCTCAGCAGCACAGCGTCACAGCGTGTGAGCAGCAGCGGGTCGCCCCGTCCCCCCCCCGAACACCCCCCCCAGCGCCGCCAGCCTCTCCCAGGCACAGCTCTCTACTCAAGGACTGGCTTATGCTGATTAAAACCCATCGGAAAAGTTTCCGCAGGAAAGGAGGGCTCGCGCCTCCTGGAGGAAACTAAGATCATCATTAAGTTGAAGCCAAAACAATAAAAACCTTAAACATTGCCAAATGAACATGCTTCTTCTGCTGTTTCTTTCCATTAAAGGGGACCTGGAATGGTTGAAACGAGTGTGTGTCCTTGTTCTCTGGTGTTCATGTTGAAGCGCTGGTTTCATCACAAAGTGATGAGTGAGTCTATTGTACTGTTATTCTATAATCATGTTCACAGGAACTTATAGTCTGTCTCAGCTGCCACTCACGTAAATCATTCACCATTAACCATTCACTGGAACAACTGGAATTTCCCAGAATGTGTGTGTGTTGTAGTGTGTTTCAGGTAGAACTTGCTGGGCTATCAGAAAAATCTGAGGAGTCATAAACTGATTAGAATAGAGTAGAAAAGAATAGCAGTATTTGTCTCACAGAGTTCCTGGAAGAGGAGGAGCTGCAGGAAAAGGAGGAGGATCTATACTTGTGTTCACATTTCAGGAAAACTGAAAGTGAATCCAAACACAAAGACTGAGGCGACCCCAGCAGGTGAGTCGCTCACTGCTGCTTGTTTTTAGATGATAAGGAGAATCTCTGTGTTTGTCTCTATCTGGACCTCACTCTCTAAATGACAGGATAGATCCACAAACCTCAGAGCGAGCTGTGTTCAGTGCTCAGACCGTTCTGACCTCAGACCTTCAGTCTGCATGTGAAGCCAGCGGTGGAGTCGGCGGACTGATACTCTCTGTTTGGAGGAGCAAAGCGAACCGAGCGATGGCGGGAAGCCCGAGGCAGAGGCTCCAGCAGCATCGAGCAGGTGATTCTATGAGATGGTTCAGCGGTTCGCTGCCTCAGGAAGCCTTCACTGTCATTCTGTACGAGCACGAGAACGACACAAGAATGACACAATGACACACGTGGCAGCCAATAAGTACACAATGATGCCGCCATGCCATGTTTGCAGACACTTGTCTCTTCTCTATACATTTATAGATACTCATATTTATGCAACTTACTAGTGCACCACTTACATTCACACTCAACTGTATAGAAAACAATTTGTTGTATTATTTTGCATTGTGCGTCCTCTTCTGTATTTTAAGAGAAGAGGATTGAGATAAAAAATGAAAATAATAATCCAGAAGATGATGGTGTAAGTATGGGAGTTAAAAGGTGTGTCAGGTATGCATGCACATGACGGCAGGTGATCAGTGACATTTTGCAGCCTCTGGCTTTCCTTCAAAGCCTCGCTGTGTCACAATAAGAAGGAGGGGCTCTGCTTTGTTCAGACGCAGCAGAGGAGCCGGGTCACATCTCCCCAGAGCTGGACCGGTGGATCCAGCTCAACGCCAAAGAGCTGAAGATCCGGCAGAAGGACCGCTGCTGGGCTGCCGAGGTGGTCAAGGACTTCAGGGAGAACCTGGTGAGGTTCCTGAGGAGCTGCAGCGACCAGCCCTTCTTCCAGTCCGCTGAGGTCCTCAACACAGGGAGCTACCCCGAGAAGGTCAAGGTGATGATGCCAAAGTGATGTCAGTCAAATCAGAACAGAGAACAGACTTTACATGAGATAGGAAATAAAAGCAGAGGAATTCCTATCAATTTATTACCAAAACTGGTTGGTCTCATAGCATGTCGGGATAATGATGTGGCCCAGGTGATTCTGGAAAACACCTGGAAGGGATGGAGCTATGGTACCATGACAGCTCAGATATTAAAGAGATCTGACTGAAGACTGAAAGGCAGAGGCAGGGATACGGGTTGGACATGTAACAGAGAGGTGGGAGCTCTGCTGCATCCGTTATATTAGCCTGGAGATGCTAACAACATGGGGAAGCAACCATTCTGTTCTTGAATGAAACCAATAGAAGCAGAGCAGAGGTGAGGTGACCCGCTCCCCCCTCAGATCCACAGCCCCGATGAGTTCGACATGATGCTGAGGCTCCAGGCTCCGTCTCGGCTGGACATGACCAAGCTGGATGGAGGCCTCTTCTACCGGCTGGACCTGAAGCGCCCCACCCGCAGCTCCATCCAGACCATCCTGTCGGACAACAAGAAGACGCTGGCGTCCTCCAAAACCATGAGCGAGATGTTCCGGCTGGTCCGCAAGTTCCTCAAGACCTACAGAGGTGTGATGTATCCGAGCAGCCATGACTCACACATTTAGATTGTGTTCAAGTTATTACTAAAACTAAAACTAAAAGTTATGCTCATTTTCTATTGTATATCGTTTTTCAAAGTGAGCAAAAAAGCACCAAAGAGCTGCAAAAAAGCACAAGTAACAAAACATATATGCACATATTCATGAGTATACAGATAGACAGGCAGATAGATACCAGTCAAACCCACTCCTTGCAGCTGTATCCCTGTTCTGGCTCTATCTATCTAGCTCTATCTATTCTACCTGATGTTTGTCTCCAGCTCCGGACCAGCGCTGCCGCTGGGAGGTGAACAAGAAGCGTCCGTGCTCTCCGGCCGTGACGCTGTCTCTGTTCAGGAGGGGAGACGACTGCAACGAGCTGATCTCTGTGGACGTGGTTCCTGCTCTGGAGGTGACCTTTCACCTCAGCCTACATAGAGTCGAGACAGACAGTTCATTAGCACAGTTCACATTAATGCTGCGCGTGCACAACTAATGAAGCAACAGTTAGATTAAATTCAGTCATAATACTGTGTTATTTAACACATATTTCACATCAGCATAAAACGTTGAGGAGATAGGTACCTATCTTTATGTACAACTACAACCGTGAGAAAGACGCTACAGTCAGCTCCACTTTAGTGACACCTGATCAGAAAAGCGTCACACATTCACCTGGACAACGAGCAGCCTCAGGCTGCAGAGTGGAGGGTAACCTGAGGCCATACAGCCAGCGGTGATGCCTCCAGCACAGCTGCAGTGTGTGTTGTGCTCCACCTGCAGGTTTACCCTGACCAGGGTTGGCCGGCCGCCGTCCGCAACGGCCCAGATGTTAACAACTGGCTGGGGAAAAAGGCTCGGCAGGAAATCATGAACGTCCCCTGCTTCTTTGTCCCGAAGAGGCTGAAAGGGAGAAACCTCAGCGAGGAAGACAAAGGTGAGAGGAAGATGTCTTTGGTTGAGTGTGAGTGTCTGTCTTCAGGACTAGATCACCTCACTGTGTGTGTGTGTGTGTGTGTGTGTGTGTGTGCTGATCACAGAGAGCTGGAGGATTTCATTCTCTCTTATCGAGAAGAAAATCATCTCGAGTCATGGAAACAGAAAAACCTGCTGCGAGAGCTACTCCACCAAATGCTGCAGGTGAGACGCTCACGAGGCCTTCATGATGTCAGATACAACTTTAAAACAGTCCATAGAGTTCATAAAAGTTCATAAAGAGTTCATAAAGAGTTCATAAAGAGTTCATAAAATTCATACAGTCCATAGAGGTCAAGTGTAAGACTGAAGTACCCACTACCGTCCATTCCTAAAACAGAGACGTACCAAACTATGTAAGTGACACATGGAAGAAAGATTCATCTTTTGTTTTCTGATCTTTTCTCTGACAGGAAACAGAGTTTGATGCTCCTCAAGTCTCTGATCAAAGGCCTGAAACTGCGTTACCCTAAAGAGCTGGATGACCTCTGCTCCTACCACGGCAAGACCGTCTTCCTCCACACACTGTCCATCAGGTACTCCTCCTCCTCCTCCTCCTCACCATCATCATCATCATGATTATCACAGGATCACGGTGTTATCACAGTGACATTGGTGGCATTGGCAGAAAAAGTACAGGCAACACCTTTATTTAGGGTCATAGCATCATATCAGTATTCAATGAATTCAAAACGTGTGTGATCAGACAGAGAATCTCTGAAAGCCTGGTCGTCCCACACATGTAGTGATTTCATTGTGAGGCAATGCAGCGCTGCTTTATTTATCTTATTTAAACCCACTGTTACCACGCTGGGCTACCCACTGGGCTCTACACAGGCATAAAAACATATCATTAAAAAAACATCAATAAATAAAAGTGAGAGCTTGAAACATTAAAAGATGCTACTAAAAACCCAAACACTGTATTCACTGAGGCCCCCCCTGCTCCAGGTGCACGGACTCCCTGTGGGCCCCTCAGCAGCTTCCGACCTGCTTCCTCTTCCTCCTCGGGCGGCTGGAGGACCACGCCAGCAGGCGAGAGCTGCCTCACTTCTTCGTCCCCAGCTGTAACCTCTTCTCTCAGGCCGCCTTCCCCCGCCGAGCGCTGGACTTCCTGGCCAACGTCCTCCAGGAGCAGAGGAGGGAGGGCCTGCCCCTCCTGAGGCCTCCGGCCCCGGCCCCGGCCCTGGCCCCGGCCCCGGCCCCGGCCCTGGTCCCCACCCCCCCACCCACTCCACCCATGATTGTCCCCTCTGAGAGACCTGTGGAAGAGCTGGCTCACATGACCAGGGTCAAAAGGCTGGTCGCAGTGGTGGTTGTGGGTTTCATTTGTGTTGTACTCAAATTAAGTATTTAACCATAGACTGAAGTTCTGAATCTAGTCAAAACTGTTCATATGAAAAGAAGAAAAGAAGACGGCAGTCTGCAAATTTGACATGTTCCTCTTGTAAGACAAATAAAATCTATATTATATGAATATTTATTGATTTGGCAGATGCTATTATCCAGAAGAACCGTGCCCAAGAGGACTTCAGCTGTGAGAGGATGGAACCACCGCTGTCCAAAATAAATAATAAATAATAAATGAATAATATTCCATCCTGTTCAGATGCTTGAGCTTTACAACCATCAGTGTTTTATTGCATGTACATGAAATGTAACTTTCAGACTCTCCAGTCATTATCATTCCTACCTGCTTTGCTTGGGACAGTGGAAGTGCAGCTCACACAGCATACACACACTGAGGTGCACTTTAGAGTCTCCAGTCAACCTAACACTGTGTGAGGAGCCCAGGGCAGCCAGAGAAAGACGTACAAACTCCACACAGAACAGTCCTCGAATGAAATCACTCATTTATCAGATTTGGTTCCCAACAATTTGTTTACTTAAAGTGACTTGTGTTGTGTCATTCATTCAAAAAGCTTTAACACAACACTTCAAAAGTATGTCAAACTTTTATTAACCGTTATCTTCCCTGCTCTCTGCCCAGTGGTGTGGTGGGGGTCTTCTAAACGCCTTTTATTTTTACCTCCTTCACGCTGACCTCTTTTTTTTTAATCGTTGTAATGTTACATTTTCTGTTGGCAAAGGCAAAAAAACATTTGACAATGTTTTAATGGGGATGCAATTTGCCTGACCAACAGGCCAAAGCTATTTTAGTTGTTTGTTTTGTTGTTATTGCTGTGAATTTGTTTTGTTTTTTTAACCTATTTGAATAAAAACCTGCAAAACACACTATTCCCATAGTCTTTAATCACAGATAGATAGATAGATAGATAGATAGATAGATAGATAGATAGATAGATAGATAGATAGATAGATAGATAGATAGATAGATAGATAGATAGATAGATAGATAGATAGATAGATGAACTATTGATCTCACACTGATAAAATACTGTACAGACAGTAGTGGGAGACATGCACTATATAAACAACAATAAGAAATAACAATATAAACATTGTAACCACTCCTGTGGAGTAAACTATGATGTGCTACGTAAACACTGCACCGTGTAAAGGTACAGAATACCATGTGACTCTGACAGATTGTTGTACCATCCAGTGCAGGTTAAAGTCATGAAGTCTTGGTATTTGTTTGAGCTCCTCTTGTTATCGGGCTGTTTTAGGTGGAACCATTGGGAGGTTTAGTTCCTGCCCGGACTCTTTAGTCGTGAACGCAGCCCTATAAAGGCGTTTGGCCGGAAGCGTCACGTCCTCTTCTAGTGATCCAACATGGCGGTGAGTACTGACTCGCATTGACCAGACACGAAGCTGCATCAGAAATCCACAATCATCTGTGCTGTGTGGCCACATCCACCGCGGTTTGACCCGTGCAGACTCAGACCTCACCACCACCGTGTAGTCCAGACCCGTATTTGATCGATGACCGCGCTAGAAGTTAGTTAAGTTACACCCGGAGTGATGCTAACAGGTTAGCCTACGCTAGCCACCGGCCCCGGCACAACGAGACTTCATTTCTGTTAAGAAGTCTGTAAATAAACAGTCGTTCAGTGACTCCTCCGCTAGATACGAGCCTCATATCTCACCCTAAATGATCCGTTTACACTCGGACGGTGTTGTATTGGCACCGGCAGCTGGAGCAGAGTTAGCTGAGGACAGAGATATGTTGAGGCATGTTCCTGGAGCCTGTGGCCTGGGACGGTTCTACTCTGACCTCCGTCCAACGGCCAAACAAGAGCAGAACTGGACCAGAACCCCTGGATCTGCAGACGATATCACACCTAGTGTGAGATCCAGGGGTCAGTGTAGATCTGAGCGACCTGTGAAGGAGTTTACACACCTGGAGGGTGATCTGAAGTCTGAGTGGTAGACGGTGAGCTGGTAGATACACAGCAGCGGTAGCATTCTGTTTAATCCACATACATTCAGTGAGGAGCAGCTGGAAAGACTTTTAGCTTAATTTGTGGAGTTTGTGGATTTGTTTATCACGTCTGAGCGTCTGTGTTGTTCCCTTTGGACTGCAGGACCAGGGTGAAAAGAAGGAGAACCCCATGAGGGAGCTTCGCATCCGCAAGCTCTGCCTGAACATCTGCGTGGGTGAGAGCGGAGACAGACTGACCCGTGCTGCCAAAGTGCTGGAGCAGCTCACCGGGCAGACTCCCGTCTTCTCCAAGGGTGAGCCGCGTCCTCGGCTGGGTGGCGGTGGACACACTGCTGCTGTTTGACATCTGCCTCCTAACCACCCCGTCTGTCTCCTCCCGTCTCCTCCTCCTGTCTCCTCCCGTCTCCTCCTCCTGTCTCCTCCCGTCTCCTGCAGCCCGCTACACTGTGCGATCCTTCGGCATCCGTAGAAATGAAAAGATTGCTGTCCACTGCACCGTCCGTGGAGCCAAAGCAGAGGAGATCCTGGAGAAAGGACTCAAGGTCAGTAGATCACCCTGATCCCTGCAGGGTTCATAGTCTGATTCACCCACTATCTTACATGCTTAATGCACTGTGATCTACCCTTAAGATGCTAACAATCAGTGGTCAGTGTAGGGTCATCTCACCCCTCTATAAGTTTCTTACAGCACAATATATCGAAATAGGGACACGTGAGAGATTAGAGATGAGGCACCCTAACCAACGTCTCGTTTTACCTAACCCGTGTGAGTCTTGTTACCCGTCTGTGCCTCGCCTCCAGAGACGGCAAACGTTCTCAGGACAGCTCACCACTCAGTCTGAACTCAGACACCAGAGTTTTTGACGACTGTTGGACTGTCCGTCTTTAAAAAGGGGAAATTTGGAGAGTGTCAAACTGAACTGATTCTCTGGTCAGATATGAAACTTATTTCATATCTGTCAATGTCACAGCTTCAGTTGAAATACCATGAATCCTGTGTGTTTGATTGTTTTCCAGCTCTCACAGAACAAATGCATGAAGACGGAAGGGACTGAGTCTAGATCTGTGGTTGTCGAGTGAACGTTCTGTTTGGGTTTTGCTTCCAGGTGCGCGAGTACGAGTTGAGGAAGAACAACTTCTCAGATACCGGAAACTTCGGCTTTGGTATCCAGGAGCACATCGATCTGGGCATCAAGTACGACCCCAGCATCGGCATCTACGGACTGGACTTCTACGTGGTGAGTGGCGAGACGCGTGTTTTTAGAGAGCTCCCCACTGAAAGGCCTTGGCTCCAGCCGGGACTCAAACCAGGGACCTTCTCCCTGTGACGTGGTAACCACTCCTCCAGATGGTAGCCAAGTTCCTTCAGTTCACATCTTCAGGAAAGAAAAACAACTAAAGATTGAATTTAATAGACTGAGTGTTTGTGAAGATGTTACGGGACTACTAGTGTGTGTGTGTGTGTGTGTGTGTGTGTGTGTGTGTGTGTGTGTGTGTGTGTGTGTGTGTGTGTGTGTGTGTGTGTGTGTGTGTGTGTGTGTGTGTGTGTGTGTGTGTGTGTGTGTGTGTGTGTGTGTGTGTGATGATGATGATGTAGAGTCAGACGGCTTGTCTGTTGTGTAAATGAGGCTGTTTTTTGAGGGTCAGAGTTCAGAGAGGGTCAGAGAGGAGCAGGACTTGTCATGGTTGGAGGCTGTAGTGCAGCTGCTCACTTTCTATTTCTGCCTTTACAAAGTCAGAACTGATCAGTCAAACACGTGCACATTTTAATGTTACCTGAGTCCTTGTTGTTTTGCTGAATTTAGAGGGAAAACTCAGATGGTTCTTGCTTGGTCTTATCTGGAGTGTCTGTGACAGACCAGGTTGGCATGTGTGTTACACACAGTGTGCAGCATGTCTAACGTGTGTGTGTGTGTGTGTGTGTGCGTGTGCAGGTCCTGGGCAGACCCGGCTTCAGCATCGCCGACAAGAAGCGGAAAACGGGCCGCATCGGTTTCAGACACCGCATCCGCAAAGAGGAGGCCATGCGCTGGTTCCAGCAGAAAGTGAGTGTGGTTCAGATTACTGGTTCACACACACACACACACACACACACACTAGTAGACAGCTAGACGGACCGTCTAGCTCTGTCCTGAGAGAAACCCAGACCTTCTTAATACTTGGATTTTTTGTGTCAAGCTGAAGTTAAATGGTACCGTCCTGTATGTGCAGTGGGTTCTGCTCTTCTTCGTCCAGGTTGACGTGATTCAGTCTCATCCTAGTTATTGTCTGGTCAGGTTTGATGTCTGCTCAGGTTTGATGTCTGCTCAGGTTTGATGTCTGCTCAGGTTTGATGTCTGCTCAGGTTTGATGTCTGCTCAGGTTTGATGTCTGGAGCTGAAATGTTTCAGAAACTCTTGTGTTTTCTTCTCAGGCTTTGTCTAATATTTGTCTTTGTCTCTTCCTGCAGTACGACGGTATCATCCTCCCCGGCAAGTAAAGGACCACCTTCTGCTCTGTTTATAACAAAGGAATAAAAAAGAAAAAAACAAAGCTGTCTGTCGTGGCTGTGTTATTGATCAGTGATCGGAAGCTTCTCGTGTCTCTCTGGACTCGGATCGTTGTGGAGCCTCAGGCTGCGTCTGATCGGTCCACATCGTTTCTGTTTTCGTCTCCAAACCTGGAGGAAGCAGCTTCATCCTGGAGGCCTGAGCTTCATGCTGTCAGAATCACCACCTGATGAGCTGCTAAATGCTCCTTTCAGCTGCTTCCCAACAGCCTGGCTGCAAACACTGCAGCATTCATGGTCCAGAAGTCAGTCACAAGGTGTTTCAATCAACTTGATCTTTGGTTTGGTTACTTGATCTTTGGTTAATCACCATCAGAAGAACTTAGTTTATTCCTGTGGGGAAATGTAGAGTTTTTTCCAGTGAAATAAAATGCGGCCGACACGTTTTGATCACATTGGTTTTTATTCAGTGAGACTCCACAGAAAGCGCCCGACACAGAGGCATCAGCCTCAGGACGTCACGTCTCCAGAGGCTTCAGCGCTGTGTGCGGCAGCGCCACCTGCTGGAGCCTCGCTGCTTCTTCAGGTGTCACACTTCAGTTTCAGTAAAAATTCAATTGAACAGGAAGACGAGAGCTGCACAGACAGAGGCGATTTTCAGGGTATTTGTGTGAATTTTTTCAGTTTTTCAGATTTTTATACTTTTTTTAAAATAAGATTTTATGCAGTTTTTTTTCGCTCGATTGTCCCGTTTCTTTGAGGTTAAATCACAAACCAAGGAACTCATCGATTCATATTTCTATTTCATTTTTTAAAGATATTTTCTCTTTTTTTTAGCCTCACCTGTGCTGTTCAGCGCTTCGTCCTCCTTGTCTTCACATTTAATCCTCCCTCTCTTCTCACACTTACAAAATGCTTATTTTTCCTGCCTGCTACGTCTGCTAAGCTATTAGCTTAGCTAGTTAGCTATTAGCTCCGCTCAGCTTTAGGTAAAGAAGCTCAGCTGCTCTGCTGCTTGAACAGAGTCCAGTTTGCTGATGAGAAATCGCTGTTAATGCAGGGTTTAGTTTTCTGTCAGAATCGGGTTGTTTTCCTGTAGCAGCCACTCACAAACACACACACACACACTCACACACACGTTCCTATCATTTACTCATCTCTCTCACACACATTCGTCTCATTTGGACATCACACACACACTCTCTCTCTGCCTAAATACGTCTTTGTACACAGACTGCCAGTGGATTCACAGTGACGTTTGTTCAGCCTGCTCACACACAGGCAGCCACTGATCCCTTCATCCCTCCCTTCATCTTCATCCTCCTCTTCCTCTCCTCCTGCACCATGCTGCACCTCCTCCTCCTCCTCCTCCATCCAGGTGAACCCCCTGAGATCTCCTCTCGTCCCTGGATCCAGCTCTCGTCTTAAACCAGCACCTACATCGACTTTTCTCACTGTCCCAATTAAAACAATGGAGGTCAGACTATCAAGTAAATAGGTTTCACATCACGTAAATCTATGGAATATTTATACAATAAACCACTGTTGTTGTAGTTACATTTCTACTAGTTTTTCCCATCCTAGCATCTCTGATACTGCTCCATTACAGATTTAAATAATGTTATAATAATAATGTTGCATTTCTAAACATTTTTAAGGATTATTTTTTCCTTGTATTATTTCTGCTTTTCCATCTCTGATTTGCACATGTAATATGGAATATTGTCATATTACTGTAGTTTGTGCAGTACAACCGTTAAGAATAACTAATTTTCCATCCTGATAGTACCGTGGAACAGACCTGCTCCTGCAGAACATCTGCAGAATTATGTTTATGTGACTGTGTTTGTGCAGTTTCTTTCAGACGGAGACAAAATGAACTCAAATGTCAGACTGAGAAACGTGATCCGTGGTGTAAATCTCTGGCCTATGGTGGAGTTGTCTCTCAGACAGACAGACAGACTCAGTGTGATGATGCAGATTTCACAGTGAGGAAGTGGAGCAGACGTGATCCAGAGCTTCTCCTGGGGCCGGACCCCTGGCTCCTCCTCTCCTCCTCCTCTCCTCCTCCTCCTCCTCCTCCTCTCCTCTCTAGACTGGGATCTTCTGGGCCGGGGCCTCGCTGTTCTCCCGGCTCCGGCTCTCCCCGGCCTGCTTGGGGGTGTTGCGGTGCTGCTGCCTGCGGGGGGCGTGTCGGGGGGGCAGGGTGAGGGTGCAGCAGGACACCCCCACCGTGGGCTCGGGCAGGTCCTCCGCCCTCGACCAGCTGTCGGTGGCCGGGTCGTAGCGCTGCACCGCTGCCTTGTACCTGCACAGAGGGGGGGTCACACTCCTGTGACCTCTGACCTCCTAATACACATACACGACAACAATCTGTGTTTGTGTTCAGTGTTTAAGTGGTGCTGCAGTACATCCTCCTGGCCAGTGGTTGGCGCTGTGATTTTGTGATAATTAGAGAAACTTCTCACTACTCACACATTGTGGATGGAGAAGGAGCGTTTTTCTGTCTTTTGATAAAAAATTGTTGTTGTTTTAAGCAACTTTTAGTTTCAAGAAGGATTTTGAGAAGTGTAGTTAAAACTCTCTCTTTAAAAGTGAACGTTTTCTGGTTTCCTCAGTTGGAAACATCAGACATAAGGCAGAAAAGCCTGATCTTGGCCTTGGAGGTTTTTGTGTCACTTTACAAATCAAACGACCAAGCGGTTAATTAAGAAATGTCGCTCCAGCCCTTTTCCCTCTGGATCTCATCTCCGTATTGTCCTGGTTTTGTTTTCAGGTTCTTCAAACAGCGCTCTTGTAAACACAGACAGTAGAACCAGGAAGAACCTGGACTCAGACTTCAGAGGTTCCTAATAACAAGTTGGATAAAGCAAAGCGCCACTGCAGACGTTCATGCGTAGTGGAGTGGGCGACTTAGATCATTCTGGACAGGAAGTGGAAGCTCTGCCCGTCTCCCGGTCAGGGTTCCACCACCTACCGTTTCTCGGCCTCGTTCCAGCCCCCCAGCAGGAAGAGCCGCTCCCCCAGCGGGGACAGGCCGGCCGTGCTGACCCCCAGGGGCAGGGGCGCCGCCCGGCTCCAGCCTCCGCTCTCCGGGCTGAACACCTCCACGGACAGCACGTCCACGCGCTCCCCGCCCGGGCCCAGCTGGCTGCCCCCCACCACGTACACCCTCCCGCCCAGCGTGGCCGAGCAGTGCCAGCCCCGGGGGGTCTCCATGGGGGGCTGCTCCACCCAGGAGTCGCTCTCCACCTGGTAGCGGGACACCGACCGGGAGTAGGCGCAGTTGATGTAGCCGCCGGTCACCAGGATGTCTCCGGAGGGCAGCGTGGCACTGGAGTGGCAGCAGCGGGGGGCCTGGGGGGGGGGGGGGGGGGGGGCAGAGGGGGGGCAGAGGGGGGGCAGAGGGGGGGCAGACAGGCAGTGAGCTAACCATGTGTTTACATTGAGTCGCTTGGCAGACACTTTAATCCAGAGCTGTTGAGGTACAGTGCAACAACAGGGCATAGCTGGGGTAGAGAGGAAGGACAGGACAAGGTCAGACAGGAAGACAGGTTGTCCTTTTAGTTTCAGAGGAGTTGGAGCAATGTTTAGGAGAGGAGGAGCTTCCCCCCAACTCACACCTTGGCCCCTGAGACCTAACCGGCCCTCCAGGTGCTCAGCTGGAACAAAGACCCTGATGAATCACACCTCGGCTCACAAAACAGCTGTATTTTCACAAGGATGAGCCCGAGGTGCCAGCAGCCTGAGGACTGGGGTGTTTTTGAGAGATTGTTCAGTTTGTTGACGTGAGACGCGTCAGAGGGGCAGCCCAGCTCGTACCTCCATGGGGGTCTTCATCTGCCAGGTGTTGGAGGAGGGCAGGTAGCTCTCGGTGGTGGCCAGCAGACCCTCCACGTTACGCCCCCCGATGGCGAACAGACGCCCGCCACTGGCGGCCAGAGAGAAGTGGGTACGGCGCTGACGCATGCTGGCCAGGTGCAGCCAGGTGTTGAAGCGAGGGTCGTACCTGGGGGGGTGGGGGGGGGGGGGGCAGGACAGGTCAGGTGATGATCTGATGTAGTACTGCAGATGATGGAGTCAATACTCTCTGATCTCAGCTTCACAACAACTTCTTTTGTGCTAGATGACAGAAAATTGAACAATGTGATCATTAAAAGTTATTTAAAGATCTTTTTTTGGAATAGGCATTAATGATTTTCAGAGTTTTTTCTTAATTTTATAACCCAAAAACCTCATTTATATCATAATTGTTGTCTAGTGCCTGAACAGTTTCACAGAAAATTGATTTTTTCTGCTTTGTATATAAGATTATTTTCTACCTCTTGCACAGTGAGGATCAAAGTTTCCATTTGCTGTCTGTCCTGAACACACAGCAGTAACCTGCCTTGATTCTGGACCTGGACCTCCACCCTACATATGATCTTTTGGAAGGTGTCCTGCAGGACTGGCCACCTGTCCAGACTCATCTGTGAGCTGTGGACAGACACCAGTGGGTGTGGAGATGAATGAGTGAATCAACTGGAGGGTCCTGGCCCTGGACCTGGCCCTGGACCTGGACCTGGTCCTGGACCTGGCCCTGGACCTGGCCCTGGACCTGGTCCTGGTCCTGGACCTGGACCTGGACCTGGTTCTGGTCCTGGTTCTGGTCCTGGTTCTGGTCCTGGTTCTGGTCCTGGGCCTGGGCCTCGTCCGGTACCTGCTCAGCGTGCTGACGGCGTGCTTGGCCTGGTTGCGAGCGTCGTTCTGATCTTCTCCTCCGGCCACGTACAGGAAGCCGTCCATCACCGCCACACACTGGTTGAAGCTCTTGGCCGGAAGCTGGGAGAGGTGGCGCCAGGAGGCTCCACCTTCACGGGCATCCCTCCACATCACCTGCACGCCAGGGTCAGAGGTCAGAGGTCAGAGAGGGAGCGGTTGGTCTTGAAAGTGTTCAACATGACAGTCAAAGTGAGTTAACAGAGACAGGAAGCTCTGACCTCGCGGCTGAGGGCTCTCTCGGTGAGGGAAGGGCGCCCCCCGATGGTGAGCAGCGTCTGCTGCCCGGCGCGGACCTGCGTGCGGCGGGACTGCAGCGTGTTCTGCTGGTAGGGCAGCAGGTGGTAGTTCATGGCGTCCACCAGCAGGCGGTGGCACTGCGGGTCCATCATCATGCGGGGCACGGGCTGGACCTGGCTCACCAGCTCCGAGGCCGGGATCGTCTCGAAGCGCACGTGGGACAGCAGCTCGGCGGCGTGCGGCTGGCGAGACACGTCGAAGTCCAGCCAGCGCATGGCGAGCTGAGGGACACGTCCACAGGGCAAAGGTCAACAGGGCAAAGGTCAACAGGTCACCACCTCTCTGAGCCGGTACCGATAACGGGCCGATACCAGATGATAGGATGTACCGTATGATACAATATGACACAATAGGACATGATCTAATATGATCTGATGCGAGAGGTATTACTGCTAACTTTGACAGTTTCCTTTTATGAAGTCTTTTAATTATTGTCATTGCCACGATCATTACTCTCTAAATGAACAGTGATTTACTAATCTGTTTAATTATTCAGCTCTCCTCTTTGGGTTTATCCGATCTCTGGTGTTTCTCCAGTGTTCAGCTTCAGATGCCTTCCTTACAGTGTGTGTGTGTGTGTGTGTGTGTGATTTTTGTGTAAAGCGCTTCTTCAAGAAACGATCTTCACATCATCGAATCAGTCTAAATCTGAGCTGAATGGATTGAAGCTGGCACACTTTATGTTGGTGACAGCACTCAGCATAGATTAGACCCAGCTTGGGTTAACTTAACCTAAACCTCATTTTAACCCTAATGTTTCTGATGTCTGATGAGATTCTGCTCAGTCTGTTCAGAATTACAAGGAAGCTGAGATAAAGAAGTGAAACCAGAATAAAGCAAACCGCGCTTTCCTCGATCGGACACAGACTCACAGCTTATAAATACTCCCCTCAGCTGCTCGTCTGCCACAGAGCTGAGTGTTAATAACCCTCCTGAACACAGCCACTTGACCCCGGCCGCTGATTCATGGAGCTGGACCTGCTTCAGCAGCTGGTGTCCACGTCTGGATGAGAGTAGTGTGCAGGTCTGGAGGTCAGAGGTGGACCTTCAGAGCTGGATCAGCCTCAGACAGAAGCTTCGCTCCATCTAACAGCTCTGTGTGGCTGTGAGCAGCTGCTCAAAGGAGAGACTTTTATTTTGAAAAAACGGAGGTGTGCACTGCTTCCACTTTTACCTTAGGGAAAGTGGGTTTGCTCTTATACATTGTACGTTCTACATACTATATATAGTATACTACACAGTATATAGTATACTACACTACTGCAGTATCTCAGTAAAGGTGAGATCCTGTATATATCATGGCTTTCCCTCTTTTTTTCAGCTGGTTTGTTTTGGCTTTGCTTTAGGTGAAGTCTGTGTTTCGATCTAGTTATTTTTGCTTCAGACAGTATGTTGTTTGATTGGATTTATTTTGTCTTCTGTTTTTAAGGCTGGAATCCTCTGGAGAAGTTTCCCAGTACCTGTCTTGATGGATCATGTGAGTTACTGTTCTGTTCTGTGACAGTATTTTCTCCTGACACAGTGTTTGTCTTTTGCTTTCTGCCAGTGCCGGGCGAGGACCTGGTGGTCGTGAGCAGGCCGGGCGTGTTTGACCTCTGACCTGGAAGGCGGTGACCTCTGAGGGCAGCAGCAGGGCGTCGTCCTGCAGGAAGGCGGAGATCTGCTCCAGGGTCAGCTGGGTGAACAGCGGCGTGTCGGCGAACTGCACAAAGTTCTCCAGGACGAAGCGGCGGGCGGCGTCGCAGACGGGCCGCAGGCCGTAGGCGGCGGCGATGTTCCAGATGTAGACGCAGGTGTGCACGTTGAGCTCGGCCAGCAGGAAGTCCATGCACATCTTCAGCAGCTGAGGGATCTGCAGCGTGGTGGCGGCCGAGGCCGTGCAGCCGATGGTGTACAGAGACATGTGGACGCGACCCAGGTAGGCGAAGGTGATGACGTTGGCCAGGCCTGGGGGGGGGGGGGGGGGGGGGGGGCAGAAAGGAGGGGGTGGGGGGGCAGAACAACTCGACTCTATTACATGTCCTCTCAGATCAATGAAAGTTCATGAAAAATAAAAGTAAACAGGGAACTAAGATGAATAAATATCTGTCTATATTCAAAGTGACAATAGTGCAGTAGTAGTGTTATGTAACTTCATGTAATTTATTGTATGTGTCTGTGTGTGATACCAGAATAAAAGATGATATCTAACCCTAAAAGTAAGCCTGTGTTTTTTTGTAAGTCGTGTGTGAGTCAGACAGTCTGTCTCCTCCAGTCCTCATCTGTCTCTCCTCTTTCTGTTTATCTGAAGCTCCCCTCTGTGAACCCAGAGGGAAGAGATGATCTGATGGTCTGAGCCGAGCCTCTCTGGACCACCTACCCAGGGGGGACAGCGAGGGCAGCTCCAGGCGCTTCATGCCGGGGTCCTTGGCCAGGATCTCCCTGAAGTACTGACTCACAGAGGAGATCACCAGCTTGTGAACGTCGAAGGCTTTGGTCTTACAGGCCAGCTCCAGGTCGGTCAGGAACCTGCAGACCCACAGGAGGGGGGAGGTTTTAGGATGAGGGTGGAGTCAGGTCTGAGGAGGAGGAGTCCCAGGACGCAGCACAGACTCTGTGCTTCATCGCTATCATGTGACACGGACGGTTCCTGATTCAATGCTACAAGGTAATAATCTAGTAAGAAATTAAAAGTGCAATAAACACAAACTGGACTTCAGCTTGACATGTTCATGTCATTTTGCACAGTTTTCAAGTCCTGTATTTGCACACCAGTGTCTGTATTTGCACATATGTGCAGTTTGGTTTCATTCCCTTGTTAGAGCAGAACATAACAATGAATAAAAACTGTGAACACAACATGATAAAAAGACTTTAGAGCCTCCCTGGAAAGTGCCAATTATATCAGTTATCCTTTCTATTTGGAATGGATGCATGACTGAGTGAATGTGTTCTATTCAGAATGATACAACACAATCTTGTAGAGATATTGTGTTGTATCATTCTGAAGATGATAACTGAAGAGGTTATCATCTTTCATGCAGTTTGTCTTGTTTATCAGTTTGTCTTGTTTAGTTGAGCAGGTTATCCCTTCAGACTGGATCTCTTTGGCCTGATCAAGAGGCTGAAACTGGAGCAACATTGGGAATAAAAAGGAACTTGACATAACAGTGCCATCATTATATCCTTTAAGAACTTCAGGTGCAGGTTTTATGAGTCCCACCCTAAAGGACCTCAGTGCCTCTGTCTGTTCCAGATCAGAAATACCGATTCTGCTCTACATTCTACTTGATTTATGGTCTCTGTATCAAAGCGTGTGGCTCCTCCTCACTTCTCCTGGCGCATCTTGCTGAGCTCCTCCAGCAGGGCGCTGCCGTGCAGGGGCCGGGTCAGCTCGCTGCCCAGGCCCAGGCCGCGCTCCCCGGGCTTGATGCCGGCCGGCGGCAGCGGCAGGTTCAGGCTGTTGAGCTGGGCGATGTCCAGCGCCGCCATCTGCTCGATCTTCTTCACGCCGGCCTCCACCACCACCACGCCGTCCCCGCGGCGCTCCACCTTCAGCGGCACGGGGGAGGCCGCCTCCACCGCCACCGCCTCGCTCTGCTTCTTCTGGCGCGGGGCCTTCTTCTTGGGGGCCATTCTGGACTGGTTCAGCTGGTTCCTGTGTGGGAGGGACGGGGACGCAGGTCCACTTTATCTTTTCCTTCCTGAGCAGAGGGAGACGCCTCACGCTAGCACGACACGCAGCACCTGTGGGGGGGGGGGTTTCATTAGCTCTGGAATACACTGTGTGATGTGTATGTAAACTGAGTATCAACAGGCGACCACTGAAAAGGTAATAAAATGAGAAGATTTGAATTAGAACATCTAGAGTGAATCAAAACACAGAGGAACTCACTGTCATTTTGATGGGTCTGTGTTCATATATTTTTTATGACTACAGGATGTTTGTAGTAGAATCCTAACTCACCCTGCAAGCTACTCATTAAATATCATTCTGTTATCAGCAAAGCTGTCTCCAAGGACAAATAGTTTTAGAATTTCAAGTATTTTTCTGCCACTTCATTCCAGATTTATGCCAGAAAACCAACACTAAGAGACATAAAACCTGCCGGAGCAAACACGTGCTTCAGGCAGGCTTGAGATGTGGTTCTGAACTAACCACATCTCTGTGTCTCCACGTTCCAACCAGAGGGACGTTCTGTTGATGAACTCCTGGAACGTGCTCGACAAATGTCCCCAGACTTCAGATCCTTTGTTGTTCCACTGTCAGTGAAGGACGAACCGAAGCCACTGACAGATGCACATCGCTCTGCTAATCTCCTGCCACCACAACTACACAACAACTACACAGCTACACAACAACAACAACTACCCAGCTACCCCCCAGCAGCAGCAGGCTGAGGCCCGCCCCCTCCCTCCCCTAGTCCAGGCCTGCAGCAGCCTGACTGACAGCTGCAGGTGGCCTGTGGCGAGGCTGGGCTGGGTTTGTGGCTCAGAGCATTCAGAGCGTTCAGGGCTGCACCCTGCACGCTGCCAGGTATCTAACGAGGAACCTAACGAGGGATATAACAAAGTATCTAACGAGGAATCTCATGCATCATGGCAACGAGCTGCAGTCTGCAGGGCAGAGAGGGGAGGACAGGAGCTGACAGTCCAGGGAGAGCCCAGTGGAAAAACTCAACTGAGCTCTGTGTGTGTGTGTGTGTGTTTATGGGGTGGAGGGGAGGTAGTCTGTAGTCTGTGTATCATCTTTCACCAGTATCCAAAGTCTGGCAAAGACTATAAAGTTATTTACTCTCTGATACCTCTCGATCTATCTATCTATCTATCTATCTATCTATCTATCTATCTATCTATCTATCTATCTATCTATCTATCTATCTATCTATCTATCTATCTATCTATCTATCTATCTATCTATCTATCTATCTATCTATCTATCTATCTATCTATCTATCTATCTATCTATCTATCTATCTATCTATCTATCTATCTGTCTATCTATCTATCTATCTATCTATCTATCTATCTATCTATCTATCTGTCTATCTATCTATCTATCTATTTTTGGAAGCTCTCCAACATTTCTCTGTGTGCAGGCAGGAAGCTGACCTTTGTTTCTGGCGCTGGTTTGTTTGTTTGTTTGTTTGTAGTGATCTGAGCCTGGTGCAGGGACCCCCCTAGCCCCCCCCCCCCCCCCCCCCCCCCCCCCCACACACACACACACACACACACCACCCCTCCTCAGCGTTACACCTGATGTTTCTGAACTGGAAAATCAGAATCAGCTCAACAAATGTCCAACAAATCACCATGAAACTACTCATGGTTCCACTACTCACTCTGGGCTGATGACATGCAAGACGACATGCTAATCTTTATGCTAATCTTTATGCTAATCTTCAATCTCTGCTACTGCCTGTGATGTAACTTCAGTTGTAAACAGTGCCACAGCTACAGGGTCCCATCCTGACCACAGACAGCTTACACAGGTTAACTGATGCACAGTTCAGTAACTAGACTAGAGAGAGTGAGTGCAAGTGTCTGAATAATGATACATTTGTTATTCTCATGACAGAAACTCGTGATAAATGTTACCAAACCTGCAGAAATGAGGGTAATCTGTCTGTAAACACAGATTCCTATCTGATTTATTTGATCCATGTCTGTAAAGTCCCTCGTGTTCAGGTGTAAACATCCCTGCTATCACTACACTGCTGACTCCAGCATACAGTAGCAGAGCGACACTAGCCGTCCTGGCTTCCACACAGTCCCTCCGCTCGCCTCCCTCCGCTCCCGGCCTGCTGGAGGTCTGGACTTGGCTCTTTTTAAATAGCCTCCTGGAGCTGCTCCACACATGGCCACGCTGGGAGCAGGAGGCGAGGAGGTGCGGGCCGGAGCCGCAGCTGTTGGCTGTCATGTGAGGGGCTCACAGTTACACTCTGAACAGTCCGAGATGTTGCAATCGCCCTTTAGACCGCTGAAACAGTGACCTGTGTGACTTCCATGCTCCACTAACTGGGAGTGTGTGCAGTCCTCGTCTCTGTTTGTGGCATTTCTCAGTCAGTTCATGTTTTTCAGTGAGTATGGAGCTCGGTGTGCCAGAGGCCCAGAGCGGGACACACGTGTGCTGGGGATGAACTCAGAGTCAGCTGGAGGAGGGCGAGGCACGGGCCGACCGGTCCGACTGATCCCAAACATCACAGACGCAGATACAAAATCACCTCTCATCGAAGTCTGGATGTGCAAAGAAAGTGTTCTGCTCTAGCTCAGAACAAATTCTCATTCCACCAGTTCACAAACCTTTACTGGTGACCACGTCACACGATTCTATTTACTTTATTTAATCTATTTACTTCACCTGCTTGATTTTGTATCATTGTTATCGCAATAACACCAAACATCGTTATTTGAGGAGCACATAAAGAAAACAGGAAATAATAGACGCAATTGGCCAAATCCTGCCCACGAATCCACAGACGTAAATCCTCACTGTAAACACACATTTTTAACAGACCGACCAGGCCTCTGAACACTTGGACTTGCAGTTGTATACTATTCCTCAACTATATTATATTTATCTATATTATGTTGATGTTCATGTACGTTTGTGTTGATATCTAAACTATAAAAATATCCTGAAAAAAGCATCAATAACTCTGAGTAAAGAGTAGCCCTGCTCCCCCTGCTCCCCCTGCTCCCCCTGCTCCTCCTGGTCCTCCTGGTCCCCCTGGTCCCCCTGGTCCTTCTGGTCCCCCTGGTCCCCCTGGTCCCCCGGTCCTCCTGGTCCCCCTGGTCCCCCTGGTCCTCCTGGTCCCCCTGCTCCCCCTGCTCCCCCTGCTCCCCCTGGTCCTCCTGGTCCCCCTGGTCCCCCTGGTCCCTCTGGTCCCCCTGGTCCCCCTGGTCCTCCTGGTCCCCCTGGTCCCCCTGGTCCCCCTGGTCCCCCTGGTCCTCCTGGTCCCCCTGGTCCCCCTGGTCCCTCTGGTCCCCCTGGTCCCCCTGGTCCCCCTGGTCCCTCTGGTCCCCCTGGTCCCCCTGGTCCTCCTGGTCCCCCTGGTCCCCCTGGTCCCCCTGGTCCCCCTGGTCCTCCTGGTCCCCCTGGTCCCCCTGGTCCCTCTGGTCCCCCTGGTCCCCCTGGTCGCCCTGGTCCCCCTGGTCCTCCTGGTCCCCCTGGTCCCCCTGGTCCCCCTGGTCCCCCTGGTCCTCCTGGTCCCCCTGGTCCCCCTGGTCCCCCTGGTCCTCCTGGTCCCCCTGGTCCCCCTGGTCCCCCTGGTCCTCCTGGTCCCCCTGGTCCCCCTGGTCCTCCTGGTCCTCCTGGCCAAGCTTCAGTCAAATGAGCTGAGGCATGAAAATAATCTGTGCTGCGCTGAAATATCTGCAGCCAGGGTTAGAGGGGGAGCAGCTGGTCTGTCATCCACCAAACTGGGAACCACAACTCACCCCCCCACCACCCCACCCCACCCCCCCACCCCACCTTCATCACTAAATATACTGTAACTAACAACAGAGTCTGCTTTCACTGGCAACCTGAGGAAAAGCTGTTTCATGAGCCCTGAATAAGATAGTGGATTATATTAAGGCACGAGATTAAACAATAATAATATAGTGAGTGTAATGAAGGTTCCTCTTGTTCTTGAAGGAACTTTTTTATGACCTGTAAGACAGACACGTGCTGTTCAATAACCAGACTAGATTGTGCGAGTAATGTCTCGTATCTCTATGTTATTCTCTGCAGGTTCATGGAAATGTTGCCAGAGATGCAGATATGAGGGATGTTGCAGAGTCCTGAAAGGCTGAAGCTGACAGATCAAAACCTTCAAAGTCCAGCTGGACCTGCAGGTGGGTGAAAGAGTCCAGCTGGACAGAAACTAACCTCAGAAACTGGAGTGATTGAGTGAGCTGACCCAGGTGGCTGGTCGCTCCACCTGCTGCTGGGCTGCAGCCTCCCTCAGTATCAACAGACCTTCCTTTACTTCATCTATCGACTCTGGCTGCAACCATTCCTGTCCCTCTCTCTCTCTCTCCCTCTCCCTCTCTCTCTCTCTCTCTCTCTCTCCTGTCCTCCATGTTCATGCTCAGGGAGCAGATAGCTGTGATATCACAGATAGTGAAGAGGAAAACAAACAGCTTCTGTCCACGCGAGAGGGAGAAGGTTGTAATCCAAGCACATGGGCCCCGGCGCTGGAACTCCAGCTGTATTTTTAGACATTGACCTCAGCACGAATCACAGCCTTCAGTTCATATACAGTAAAAGATCGTGATGCTGTACCAGTTCTAGTTGATACCAGATTTATCAACTACATTTTTATTAACTTTTCATTTTTCCCAATTCATTGCATCTTTGCATTGATTGTATTTGATCAAACAGCTTTTCACGCTTTATCAAGATTTAATTATTTAACTGAGAGTGATTAAAAAAGTTAATTCCTCCATATTTAGTTGTTTCCAGCCTTTATACTAAGGTAAGATAAGTTATACAAAGTTAAAATCAGCTAATATCAGATATCAGATGTCAATATCAAATATCAGATCTGCATCTTCTCATCAAAATTGCAGCAACAGGGATTATGTTTTTTAGAAAATGTGAAGAACAATTTCATCTTGAGGACTGTGTGAACAATCCATGAACAGGACACAGCTAACGTCATTATTTTTAGGGCATGGTTGTGTGTTTCCACATCCAGCAGTAAAAGGGGAACATATGCATCGCAATGGCCGACTCAGGAGAGGTTTATGGAGAAATGAACTAGCTGGATTGGTTGTCAGAGGTCACCATGGACCTCGTGTCCTTCAAAGCCACCTCAGAGGTGACGGTGTGACTCCTGCGTGCTCCTGACAGCATCTGCAGAGCTTTGCTCCTGGATGGAGGAGCCCAGGTCTCTGTTTTGATTTCTCCTCCACCCGTGCTTCCACATAAACACCCACACACCTCGCTCCACTCTGAGACTGTAGTTACATTCCTCTGCTTATCTCAAGTTTATCTATTTATAGGTGCTGACAATCACAACATGTATGTGTGTGTGTGTGTGTGTGTGTTTAAGAGTTGAGGGCCAGTTAGAGAAGTGACACCCCCTGCTGTTGAGTTAGATCCCAGCTGCAACTGCTTCACATTGTTTCCCCTCAGCAGTTAAATATAAACAACAATATAAATGTAGATAAAGTTTATACGATGACATCAGGAAACCTGTGACCCGATTTTTCAGTAGAGTAAAAATAGCAGTGAGTAAAACCTACATGCATCTCATTATTCGAGTATCTACTTAACTTTTGAAAATGACAAGGTCTCCTGTTGAAATGCAGTTAGATGCTTCAATGTGCATGTTTTCTAAGTGGTTGCGAACAGTTTGACGGACTGGAAGCAGCTGTGGCGAACGTGTTTTTACCTCCTGCTTCCTGCTCTTCTTCTTTCCTTCTTTGCTTTCTGTATCTTCTCTCTTGTGGCTTTCTTGCAAGTTCTTCCTTCCTTCTTCCTTCTGCTGTTGCTCTCTAACAGGTTCCTCTCTGCTCGTCCCTCGGTCCTCTGTCAGTCAGCCAGAGTGCTGTGTGTGTGCGTGTGTGTGTGTGTGTGTGTGCGTGTGTGTGAGGTATCAGAGGGTAATCAGGGTCTCAGCCCAAAGCGGTGACGCCCCAGTCCACCCATAGACATTTAAAATCCAACCACGCCTCCCTCGGGCCCCCAGGTCCTCTTCTGTCCACCTCAGACGTCCCCCTCCGTTTCCAAATACAGGCAGAGCCCTCAAGGCCCTCCCCTCCCAAAATATCTCCTCGGAGGCCGACTCTGCCCTCGCAGCCCCAACTCTCCTCTGGCAACAGTTTTGCGGTCCAGGACTTTGGATGTCATCTCTGATTGACTGTCAGAATTATTCAGGTTATTTACTACAATTAGGCCGGGAAATATTCCACCACATCAGCTCTGCTCCGCTGGCTACAACCTGCACGACACGTACAAATCACTGGCAGAATGTTTACACTCTGATCAGTTGTGATTCTTACATTCATTTTTTACTCTGGTTCACTATTCTCGGTCTGTTTCACTCTATTATTATTGCTGCTGCCCTTCATTGTATCTACGACAATGACAGTAAAGTGTTTCTGATTCTGAATCTGAGTCTGTATTTGTTGGTGACTGATTCCCAGAGTGAGCCGCCTCAGACTGCACCAGACAGTGAACATCTGGGCTTTACCTCGTCACCTTGTGGAGGACAAACAGCTGTGTGTTCACTTGAACAGTAGCCAGGACTGTTCTACCAACACAAGAAGGGCCAGAGTGGTCCTTCAGAGGGCGGACGACTCTCCTGAAGTCTCCTACTGACACTGTCTGACTGTGAGGGACAGGAACAGGATGAAGCAGCTGGTGAGGAGGGTCAGCTCTGTCCTGTAGCTCTGATCATGGACGAGGAAGAGGAGGACCTTAGCCTTCATCCAGTTTGGCACCCATGTCACTCTTTGTCGTATTTTCTACTCTATGTGCCAGGTGTACACAAAAAACTGATGAAGTCCACATGTCCACAGACGGATTTAATTCTTGTCTTATTCTATTTTTATAATGTACTCATTGCTGTTTTTAATTATATTTTTGTTATGTTTTAATGCTAAATAGATTCTATCTATCTATCTATCTATCTATCTATCTATCTATCTATCTATCTATCTATCTATCTATCTATCTATCTATCTATCTATCTATCTATCTATCTATCTATCATGTTGACCACATGACACAATAAATAACAACACGAGCTAATTCAGCGTTTTCACTGACGTCACGATGACAGGTGTTCCCTGTGTGCTGCGTCAGCTGTCCGTGACGTAGTTCCATCTTTTGGGACAATCCTCTCCGGGTACAAACTTTATTTTGCTCTTAATTTCTCATGATGGTAAAAGCATAACGGCACCAAACGGAGGTGTTTGATGTTTTCAGATGGCAGCTGGTAGGTTTTATCCGCTGTAGCGCTGCTGTGCTGGCGCTGACCCAGCTCCAACTTCTCCTTCCGCCGGGATGAAGCAGCTTCCGGGCGACAGGCTGCCCACAGTAAACATGGCGGAGGAGCTGCTGGACGCAGTGGATAGACTTCAGGCTCGGCTCCAGGACAATCCGGAGCCCCGAAAGGTAAACGAGCGGCCTGGCCGAGGCGGGCAGGGCCGCCTGCGGTAGCGGCAGGGGCGGGGGACGTGGTGGTGGATCCTCCGGGACAGAGGACGAAGCCGAGGCCGAGACAGGAGTCACGAAGTCTCATCCGTTCTTTAACTGCTGCGTTTAGGGGCCGCAGCAGAGCTCCGTCCTTACCACGATCCTCAGCCAGAGACACGTAACTACACAGGAGAGAGAGAAAGATGGATAGATGGCAGATAGATAGGAGGACTTTACTGATCTCACGCTGAGAAAATACAGTGCTGAAGCAGCATAGCACACAGTGAATGAGAGTCATCTAAAATATGATACTAAAAGTCTGCATAAACAATGGATATACCACCATCAACCTCTGGGCATGTTAGCATAGTAACGTGTAGAACTGCAATGGACTTAAGGTGCAAAAAGTAATGGCACGTAGATCTGGCAGTCAGACTGAGTTTTTGTTCAGTGCAAATGACATGTGGCAGTAAAGCTGTGTCTGTCCATTCACCTATAGTCTAGTTTATACTGAGTTTATAGTTGTTACTAGTTTATAGTAAACTATAACAGCAGTGTTGGAGGTGTAAATACTCAAAATTACTATTGTTTGTTGTAAGTATAGAGCTATCTATCATCTATGATCCAATCTATCTATTTCTGTAACTATCATTCAATCTATAAATCACTATCTATCTCTGTCAATCACTGTCAGTCACTCTGAGTCTATCTATCTATCTATCTATCTATCTATCTATCTATCTATCTATCTATCTATCTATCTATCTTATCTCATTTAATCACTTTTTCTATGTATCTCTCGATCTATCAAACATTCATTCGATCAATTCATCTACATATCAATAACTTAATCACACTGTCTATATATCTATATATAATAACAACTGTCTGAGTGGGCCTAATAATTCTGATAACTATTGTCAAGTTCTAAGGCATTAATGACATTATGTCAGCAGCTGCGTTTAAAGTAGTGTCCTGAGTACCCTGCTCTTCTGTCATATGGTGATCCTGCACCAGTCAGTGCAGCTCCTGTTAACCAGATATCTCTCTTATCCAAACACGTGAAGGATCCACTTGAAGGATCCGCCAGATGTTTCTGGCAGATTTACGAGTTCAGCATTTCCGACGGTGCATGAAGGCAACGCGTGATACGTCACGATAATTAAAGGGTTTTAACTTGTTATAACGCAGCTCGTGGATCCGCGCTCCCAGCTGATGTTACACATGTTAGCAGCTGGTTCGCGTGGACGTCACCTGGTCGGGAATTAACGCGTGGTTAATCCCAACCTGAGACCCGGGGCCTGATTGGCTGTTAGCCTCCAAGCTAACGGCGCTAACTCTGAGCAGACGCCTCAAAACAACCACGGACATGATCTGTAGCACATGTTCCTTTCTGTTCAGTTCACCCGTACACACACACACACACACACACACGCACGCACACACACACACACACACACACACACACACACACACACACACACACACACACACACACACACACACACACACACACACACACAGCATATGTCTAAACCTGAATCAAACTTGCTTGGCATCGCTGTTTAATTAAACGACGGAAGAGAGGAATATTTTGCTCTCAAGCTAATAATTTGTGGAAGTAATCCACATTGTGAGGGTGAAACAACACAGTGGATCAGTGGTTAGTGCTGCTGTGAGCAGGCAGGTTGCTGGTTCAAGTCCCGGTCAGGTCGCATGTTGCATGTTCTCCCTGTGTATCCAGACTGGCTCGCTCCAGGTACCCTGGTTTCCTCCCACTATCCAAAACATGCATGTTCAGACCAGTTGGAGACCTCTAACTGCGGTTTAGAGTAGTGGTTCCCAACCATAGGACAAGTAGAGAGCTGAAGGCACACCTATTGTCCTGAAGCGGTGGGGGGAAAGGGAGAGCTTGTTCGCTCTCTCTCTCTCTTGCTTCACACAACTTTCTCTCCCATTCAAACTGGGGACGGTTTTAACTGGGGACAGTTTTAACTGGGGACAGGACGGCCCCAGACAATTCACACCATCTTCAAAAGCTAAAGTGTCCCGTGCCGGAGTGTGATCAGGTGGTCACTCTGCAAATAATTCCATATTTAATAAGATATCAGAGCTTAAAGAAATGAAGGAATATGGGCGCATCCATTTGGCTGACAGGGGAGCCTCACAGAGGAGAGAGTGTGAGTTCCATTAATTGGATGAATAGACTGTGCTTACCTCGTTAGTATGGCCGTGTTATAGCCAGTATGGACCATATGGATCAGTGGGTGTGTTGGCCCACTGGTTGGGAACCACTGGGTTAGAGGGTGAATGCTGTGTGTCCTGGGATGGACTGGAGACCTGTCCAGAGTGTCCAGGGTTGTCCTTGTCTGTTCTGGACTGGAGGAGGACCCCGACATGCCTGGAGGAGCCCTGCACTGATAGGATAGCAGTTCCATTTCAAGCCAGTCAGATCTTCATTACTCTTTAGAAAGTCTTGAGATGTAAATGCAGTCTCATATTCCATTTAATCACAGCAGTAATGCTGATTTAGCTGCTCGGTGCAAACTGATGAATGTGTCTGCTCCTAAATGATGTTTCCTCGTTCTTTCTTTTTTCTGTTTGCAGCTGCTGAAGACGTTTAAAAGGCTGGGGGAGCTGCCCATGACCGTGGACATACTGGTGGTGAGGACATGACGCTTTTAGATCAAATCAGAGTAGAAAACGCTTCTTCTCGTTTCTTGTGCTACAGGAGCAGATCGAAGCACACATCACTAATGCAACAAAATGCATCATTCACGGTTGTGTATTATGACAGTGACTAACACAGTCACACTGCTGTATCTGAGTGTTACCTGTAAGACCAGCAGTGATCATGATAACCTGTCTGAATATAGTGTATTCTGCTGATCTGGGCAGAGCGCCGTCTGTCAGTAGCAGGCAGAGAATCAGTGCTGCAGCTGAGAGCCAGGCGGGGAACAGCAGCCATGACCGGTTTGCTTAGTTTGTCTTTAATCCCTCACAGCGGACGTGTTGGTCGGAGCTGTGCTGGGAGCTGGAATACTCTCATCAGGCTGTTTACTTTCCTGCGCTGTCAGCGCTGCTTCAACATGTCTCCCACCAATCAGGCGTCTTAGCTCCAGCTGGCAAACTGCTGCAGCGCTAAAATCATATCTGACATTTAAATGTTGATGAATGAAGTTGATGAGCTGGTTTGGAAGTTGGAAGAGGTCGATCACAGTTTTCCCCTCGTTCCCCTCTCTCAGGAAACTGGAGTTGGGAAGACTGTGAATTCTTTCAGGAAACATGAAATCGCTGGAGAGGTGGCGAAAAGCCTCGTAGCCAAATGGAAGAAACTGGTTCCTCAGCCTGCGGAGAGGTGTGTTTTCCCTGCCTGAGCACGCACGCACGCACACACACACACGCACACGCACACGCACACACACACACACACACACACACACACACACACACACACACACACACACACACACACTTGTGGAGATGTTCCTGAAACACTCTTTAACACGTGTGAACTGAGCCCATACGGCTGCAGGCCTTCCACTGAGAGGTGGATGCTCATATCTCCAGATTAGATTACATTCATCTTTACTGCCATTGTGCAGAGTGCAGGTAGCACAATGTGCAACAATGAATGACTATTTGTACAAAAGTGAAAATGCACAGAGTGTAGATGTGTATTACAGTTAGTGTCGAGGCAGTGAGGTCTTGTCCAGTAGTGTGGTACAGAATGTACAGCACTGTTCACTCGTGTTTATTAAATGCAGTGTGTACAGTGTTATCAGTGATGATGCGTGTAATTACAGATTACGAGGGCTTTGTATCTCTGTCTCTGCCTCTATCTGTTGAAATGAATGAGACTGGAGTGGCTGAGATAAGCAGCAGCCGCACAACGTCAGATGTTTCTGTTTCCAAAAGTTCAACATCCTCAAGGTCTCCAAAGTTACGACAACAACCAGATAGAGTGGGACAATAGACTAAATAGCTCCCGGAGGCGGCCATTTTTAACAGGAGTGGAATTCTTTGGAAACATGGAAAATCTGAGCGTTCATTCTGGGGTTGTTGAATTCTGTCCTCACACGTTGTTGTTTCCTGTCAGACCCACAAACAGCCACATCAGAGAGGCAGCGCGGCCACACACACACCCCCCCGCCCCAGAGGGCCGAGGAGCTGGAGGAGGCCACCGACGCACCCGGGAGCCCTCCCCTGAGGAAGAACCCTCCTACATGGAGGAGGAGGAGGAGGAGGAGGAGGAGGAGGAGAGAGGCTACCGGAACTACTCCCCATCTCCTCCTCACCAGGACCGCTACAGCACCTCCCCCCCGCAGCCCCAAGTCTTCCACTCCGACGAGTACGACAGCCCCGAGCCCGAACCCAGCCCTCCCCCTGCTCCTCCTCCTCCTCCTCCTCAACGCAAAGACATCCGCCACAACAAACCCAGCAAAGAGCCCAGCAAAAACCACCATCACAGCTCCCACAGCTCCCACAGCTCCCACAGCGACAGGAGCAGGGACAGAGAGGAGGAGCGGCGGCAACGCCATGCACAGACCAGCAGCGACCGAGGAGGAGGAGGAGAAGGGAAGAAGCGCAGCGCGGACAGAGACAGACAGCAGAGTCCGGTCCAGAAGTCTGCAAAGCACAGCAGGAAGTCCAACACACACGAGAGCAAGACACCAGAGAAGAAGAAAGGAGGAGACGACGGTGAGTGTTCTCAGCACAGACACATACAGCATCTTCACAGCATGACACACATTCCCGACTCCATGGTCTGGAGCATGGGACAGTAGAAGGAGCGTGGCCACTAGTGTCCTTCTGCTTGGTAGCAACACAACAGCTGCTTCTCACA
>CM055205.1:20634756-20677256 GCA_029224185.1 Karalla daura
CGGGACAAGCCACAGGTCAAAAGTAAGTTGTCTCTTGAGATGAAAAGCAAAAGGGAGGTGATTAGTGTCGTTGTCTGTTCATTCTCACACTTGTTCTCGTTGTTGTCTTGCTCTGGCAGAGATCGCCCCCATGATGGCCAAAACTATCAAAGCTTTCAAGAACAGATTCTCCCGCCGGTAGTGTGAAAGAGGATGAATGTATTCTCTCAATTCCAACAGTGTTTTTAAGTTGAGAGTAAAATCCACTGTTCCTCTTTATCCCTACACACACACACACACACACACACACACACACACACACACACACGCACACACACACACATTCAAACATCAGAAATGATTTTCAGCACTGGTGGAATTTTTTATTATTTAAGTGTTGCCATCTGTTTTGGGGTCTTAAAGAAAGTATTTAAACCATGAATTTAGGTCAGCAGGTGCGGCCAGCATTAATTAAATTATTGCAAAGGAACTACACACACACACACACACACACACACACACACACACACACACACTTGTCCTGCTTGTTTTGTACCAGACATTGAAGAAGAAGAGCTTGATCTTTTGGGAAATAAGCTGATTTCTGATTTCTCCCTGAGAGGTTGACACCATGTGAAGCTACAGTCAGTAGCCGCTGAGCTCAGCTTAACATAGCAAGGATACAGTTAGCCTCAGTAGAAAATAACCAAAAGCAAATCTGCCTTTATTTTCTTTTACTTTCCATGCAGAAAAGGTGCTCGAAGGTGGATTGGCTGTTTTCTCCTGTAGTTTTTCTTTTAACTTCCAGACTGCTGATCAGCTTCACTGTCATGAGAGCTGGGAACTAAATTTCCATTTCAACTCTCAGAGAGAAAGCAAGATTACAGTTACGTTTCCTGAAATAATGATTTCTTCCCTTTGTGGGTCAAAGGCATAGGATCAGAGTCTTTGTTTTTAACTTGAAGAATATGTGTGTTTACCTTTAATCATGATCAGATAAGGAAAAGCTTGATAAACTCTTGTTGGAACGTTTAATTGCAGACTGGTTCAAGAATCTGCTTTTAAAACACATAACGTGCTTATTTAAAAGCAGATTGAAATGATATCATGAAGATACAGACACATGCATTCACACACACACTCACAAAACAAGCACATTGAGCTCATTTTATCCCGCCTGTGGCTTCAGATCATGTTTTTTCCTGCTGTAGAATGTGTGTGTGTCCCTGTTTATATCTGCTTCACTGTGACAAATCAGGATATTACAGGAAAAGAAAAAGGAAAAAACACCAATAGGGAAGAAGGTCGATAGGATGTCTGCAGCATCAGTCTACATCAGTGATGACATGTATTTATTTTCAATAATGGGACCTGGCACTCCATGACACGGGCCTGAAAGGAAGTAGATTTAAAATTGTAATTTTATTAGATTTTAATAAATGTTATATGGTAATTTTTATTAAAATTGACTTTTTGCCCTGAAGTCTAGTGTTGTCTCTTTTGTCTTCTTTGTACCTTCAAACTTTAATTGTGTATATATCTAGCCATACACACACACACACACACACACACACACACACACACACACACACACACACAGACTGCATATGTTGTATATGATCTGATATTCTTCAGTGCTAGAATTAAGTATAAAAACTGAGACAAAACATAAGAAAACAGATATAGATATGATAAATTAGCTGTTACAATAAACACTGTAACCAGCTGCTACTGTCTTAAAGCATTGTTGTAATTTGCATTTGTTAAACAAAAAGTAACAAAATGTATATCTTTTTCAGCAAAATTAAAACAACGAAAATCAGAGTCAAATAATCCTTGTTTTTTTTCTATGGTTTTTCATGCATCTCCACATATACCTGCTTTCTGAACGTTCAACTCGGGGCTCCTTTTATTTTGAAAACTTGTGTCTTATTCTGAAAGCCCCGTGACGTCAGCTTGTTTCTTCCTCTCGGTGTGTTGACTCCGGAAGTGTGGTCAGCTCTGATATTGTGCTGCAGAGCTCGTGCACGTTCTGAGGCTGTAGCTGTCTTATCAGACACCGGAGAGCAGCGTGTCTATCCCGGTCTGTTTCCCGGTCTGTTTCCCGGTCTGTTTCCGGTCTGTTTCCGGTCTGTGTCTCGGCTCGTACCTTCCTCGGTGATGTCAGGCCACGGCCACGGTCACGGTCCCGGGGGCCACAGCTGCGGCTGTGGGGCCGAGCACGAGCCCTCGGAGCGGGGCCTGGAGTACGGGCTGTACCAGAAGATCCACCTGGACAAGCTGGAGTGCCTCAACGAGACCAGCGACGGCAGCGGGAGGACCGTGTTCAAGCCCTGGGAGCACCGGACCGACCGGGAGAAGGTACCGGGACCGGGGCCGGGACCGGGGCCGGGACGGGGGGGGGCAGACAGGGAGACAGTCCGGGGAACACAGCAGGTCCACCTGCTGCAGTCACATCACAACAGTCTGGATGTGGAGAAACGGAGAGGTCTAAAGACTTCAATAAAGATTAGCGGGTGAAACTTTTAGCAAGCACTCAGAGAGATAGATAGATAGATAGATAGATAGATAGATAGATAGATAGATAGATAGATAGATAGATAGATAGATAGATAGATAGAGGTACTGTAGATCAATGTGTAGAGTCTTGTAGATAAATAGTGGGAGAGATAGAGAGATGGAATAGAGTGGGAGAGAATGGATGAGACGTACATAGATGGAGATAGAGAAATTGATGGAGAGAGGGATCGACTGAGTGCTACAACTGTTGGATAAGATGGAATGATAGATATGTGGAAAAGACAGTAAAAGAAGACAGAAAAGAGAGATGAGAGGGTGAACTAGGAGATTATAAATGATTCATTACCCAGGATCATAAATACATCACATCCTTAATGCTGCTGCTGTAGTTTGGTCTCATTATGAATGACCTGGAGCTTTATTTATAAGGATATGATACAACTTATAAGGGAATAATACAGGTCTTCTCTTTCTTTTAGTTTGTTGAGAGTGATGCAGATGAGGAGCTGCTCTTTAACATCCCGTAAGTTCTTTAACCTTTATCATCATCATCTGGATCTTCATCACTATTAATTATATGATTCACCTGATGAGGCACACTCCCTGCCTTTGCTCCTGCAGCTGTGTCCAAACACAGTTGAATTGGCTCCATGTGGTGCGTGCTCTGTGGTTGTGTTCTGAGCGGGCAGCAGAGATGAGTGTGGCGTCTCTCTCAGTTTCACAGGCAGCGTGAAGCTGAAAGGCATCATCATCTCTGGAGAGGACGACGACTCGCACCCGGCTGAGATCCGACTGTGAGCATCTGCAACACGCTTCAGTTCAGAACGAGGTGTGGGACTGTCCTCCGGCCCCTCACCAACCAGGCGTCCGTGCTTGTCTCCCTCATGTTCGTCCCAGGTTCAAGAACATCCCTCAGATGTCCTTTGACGACACAGGCAGAGAACCGGAGCAGGCGTTCCGACTGAACCGAGACCCCAGGGCTGAGCTGGAGTACCCGACCAAGTGAGAGCAGGGGCCAGACGCTATGCCCTCTCTGCAGGGCACCACGTCCTTCTAGATCCAACATCTCAAACACCAGGTCCTCCTTGGGAGGATGTGAGTGGGCTGCAGGGCGGAGGGTTTGGTGTCAGTGCAGCTGACACCTACCCAACTGTGCTAAATATGCAGGAATCAAGTAAATATGCAATATATAGACATCTAAAAATTATACCTGTACATAGAAATATTTTGTAAAAAACCACCAGTGAATAATACAGAGGGGGACTTTTAGGCTGTGGCTGGAGAGGCTGGCAGGCTGAGGGCTGAGCAGACACATCAGAGATGAGAGAGCAATAACGAGACGGCGTCAGGAAGCAAAGCTTGTGTGTGTGTGTGTGTGTGTGTGTGTGTGTGTGTGTGTGTGTGTGTGTACGAAGCTTTGAGAGCAAAGGCTGAAGCAACGAAATCCAATCTTTGTTGTCTGCTTAAAGCAGCTTTTAAAACAAAAGTAGAAGCGACTCTTTGTCTTCCTATGTCTGTCTCGATGTGTTTGTGCCTCTAGTCTTATTTTACACGCACAAGCTATGAGCCAGAGTGCTGTATTAGCATGTTTAGTTCCTCCTGTCATCACTTTTAAAGGCTCACTGCTGCTCACACACACACACACACACACACACACACACACACACACACACACACCCCGGGTGTCTCAGCCTCAGGTGTTCTCTGTCGTGTCCTGACCTCCAGGATCACCCGGTTCACCAACGTCCAGCACCTCTCCATCCACATCTCCAAGAACTTTGGATCAGAGAGCACCAGGATCTACTACATTGGCCTGAGAGGAGAATACTCTGAGGTCAGTGTGAGCTTCCTCTTTTACTGTGTTTTCTCTGTGTTCATAAAGCTGAACCACCTGCTCTCAGAGCGCTTTTAAAGCCTGTGCTTTAAAAACTCTATTTTTGCAGCCTCGTTACGGCCATGCAGTGTTTTTTATATCCTGCGTTCTGTCAGGAGGGGGACGAGCAGCCTCTGCCATGGCTGATCATGTGTTATTTTTAGCCACTCGGGTGTTTTAGATTAGAAACTCTTTTTTAAAGATTCACTCTCAAGTTGGATCTGCAGCGAACCAATGACCTCCTCAGAAACACTGATTCAGAAAGTTACATTCCTCAGTGTACTTGAGAAATACTTTGATATAAAATACGTACTGTAAGATACTTTCTTTGAGATCTCCTCGTTGTTGGAGGAATAAGATTCTCTTCTAAACTTGCATGAAGTTCAGAAGTTAGTACAATGCAGTCTCCCTCTGGCTGAAGTAGTCCTTTATAACCACGCTGTGCTGTGGGCAAAGCATGAAACAATGAGACAAGCAGAGGGTTGTTAGACGAGCAGCCACAGTGGAGTGGAAGGTGGAGACAGAGGCGGGGGGGTGCATATGTTACATCGATGCCATTTTAAGGAAAAATGTCTCTTTGTCTCTGTGTCTCAGGCTCACAGACATGAGGTGACGATCTGTAACTATGAGGCTTCAGCAAACCCCGCAGATCACAAAGTGGAGAGCATCATCCCGCAAACTAACTTCATTTCCTGAGGGCTCCAGAGAGCTTGGAGGTCGAGGAGGAGGAGCAGGGGGAGGAAGAAAAGGAGGTTTCGGAGGCGTCCGAGGCGTCAAAGATGAGTCCCACGCTGCACGTTTGCAGGTTGGTTGAGCTGGACCGGGACTGAGCTGGAGATCTGAAGACCAGCCAGCTTCACGTGTGTGTGGAAGAGCCAAGCTGTCGCTCAGTGTTCTATGGCAACAAAGGGTCGAGGGCTTAATGTGGGCAAAGAGCTTCATAACAAATGCATGAAATATTTGACTCAGATCAAACCTGTTGTCAGTTTAACCTGAACACACTGATGTATGTCTAACGATGTCCAGCACGTCAATAAAGCCACGCTGCACAGTCACTAGACTGGAAGCTAAATGAACTTGGTGATGGTCCTTTTATTTAAACTACAATCACAAAACTTTATTCTTTTGTTGCTGAAACATTATGATGAAATTATGTTTGGAAATGACAGAGTCCAGGAGCAACAAAAATAGATTAGTAATAGACTAGAATAAGAATGATCAAATAGGATGAGGATGATGGTAATATAAAATAACATAAGACTACTAAGTGCTTATTCTGTAAAACAATCAAAATTGTAAAAATGCTGACAGTAATTATAGTACAGCAAAACATCAGCTAATAGGTAACAATGGAGCAGTGCAAGTGCAAATAAGAAAGCAAACCAAGAAATAAGAGAATGACACAATATATATATATATATAAATATAACTATAAAAATAGAATAGTATGACTAATTGCACCGCTGAAGCTGGGATAGAGTGACTGGAGTGTAAACATTCTTCCAGTGACTTTGGCTCAGTGTACATGCAGATAGAGCTGGCACTGGTGGTTATTAAACCTTCCACTTGTTGAGGTTTAACAAAGTTAAAATGATGAATATCATGGATATTTCCTGCCACCTAGTGGCCTGACACGTGACTGATGTCTTGTTCGAGCAGGTTTCTGTTCACCAAAATGGCCCTCTAGCTTTTCCTCCCCTCAGCCTGTGACGAGGACATGCATCCGGGCAGCCGCTCGAGGCGTCGACACAAGGAAGTGAGTAAATGTGCAGGCATCAGGAGGGAGGGAGGGAGGGAGGGAGACCCTGAGAGCTGGACCTGGTCCAAGGCTTCCTGCAGCAGAGGTCTGCTCCCTGTTTATGCAGAGCAGCAGCTGCAGCAGCAGCTCTACACTCCACTGACACCCTGATGCAGACGTGTCACTTCCTCCAGGCCCTGTGACCAACTCCTGCTGCTTCTAACAACAGACCCCTCACATCAAACGTTTCACTGTTTTCCCACTGACGGTTATTATGCATCATGATGTCATGGTGTCAGTAAGTCATTGTGTCATCATGCAGTCAGTGTGGGCATTTCTGGGAATGAGTGCGTTTACCATGGAGGAATATCAGAAGCTGTGTGTCATAACTGTTTTACATATAGCGAACCGATCTGCAGTTTGATACTGCTGTAGATGTTTGGATATCAGCTATGTTAATACACATGAAAATGTAGAGTCAATATATGACTGTTTCTGGAAATCAAACAAACACAAATGCACCATATGAAAGAGTAATATGAATGAAAGATTGCACAGATTGCACAGAAGACTGCTGCAGATTTAAGACACACAGTTCCTGTGCTATACGGTCTGACAACAGCAGGCAGGAAGCACCTTCTGTATCACCTCTTCACACATATGGGGTGGAGGGGAGATCTCTACAGGAGCTGCTCAGTGCTGTGATGATGTTCTGCATGAGGTGAGACACTGTCCATCACAGCTGAACTCTGTCAAGTCTCCTCTGGTCAGCAACTGAGATGCTTTTGCTCCAGCAGACCTCTTTAATCTATGGCTGCTCTTGATAATAGTAAGAATAGATAACACCTACAAGTAGTTGTTATATATGCTGCTGACTATAGCAATGGCAATAGCAGTTGATAGTATGTTATAGATGATAAAAGAAACTAATGCAAATATGTGATATTTCCATAAACTAGGTTCTAATTATTATTATTATATATATTGTTGCTGTTAAACATTAAGTGTGTATTTTTACTTTACAACAAATCTCATTCACTCTATGTAGGAATTGCATCAAAATTAGTTGATTTTATCAGCATTTTGTGTAGCCAGTGCGTCTGTGATTACGTGCCGGTGACGCTCTGCGTGGTGACGTCACGGCGCAGTGTTCCCGCCCCTCGCCCGTGTGCGCCAGTTAACGGAAGTTCCGTTTCGTCGAGAACTGGGACAGAGAGCGGTGAGTGTCCGGTCCTATTTCACCTATCGGGCCCGTTTTAACCCGCTTAACCCGGTCCAAACGCGGCTGCGACCGAGCCAGCCTCTTCCTAACGCCTCTCCCAACCGACACGCGTGATTACATACCGACATTTATCATCTAGTTGAGCCTTAGATAGCGTAGAAGAGGCACCGGCAGCAGACAATACATCCAACTGTGTGTGTGTGTGTGTGTGTGTGTGTGTGTGTGTGTGTGTGTGTGTGTGTGTGTGTGTGTGTGTGTGTCGCGTTAGCTCCTCTAACCCCGGTCGTTGTGTGTGTGTGTGGCCCGTTAAACCGGGATTAAACCCGATAGCTTCCATCAGTGCTGCGAATCGAGGTGATGAGGATGAGGATGGTGATGAAGATGCGGATAATGGGGATGATGGGGTTGGTGATGGGTCGTCTCAACGTCGACCATTCATTGTCTCCTCTCGCCCGCAGTAGGATGCCGGTGACTGCGGCCAGCTGCTGTACAGTGTGTGTGTGTGTGTGTTTGTGTGTGTGTGTGTGTGTGTATGGGGGTACCGCCTGTCACTCAGTGCCGCATATGATCCTGTTGTTTGCAGCAGCCGTATATGTGTGTGTGTGTGTGTGTGTGTCCACACACAGACTGCAGTAGCTTCTGTTTTGTGTGTGTGTGTTTGACTTAAATGTAATTGGAGTCATGCAGGATGGATACTCGTGATGTGCTTTAAATTGGCTGCAACAAAGACAAGGCTTTGCTTCCCTCTCTGTTCTTCCTTTGTGTTTGTCACCCTGTGGAAGTCAGAATCTGAGCTGGAGCCTGGCTGGTGATTTGAGCTGCTTTCACTCTGCATACTGACATAGAGGAACTAGAGCTTTAAGAACTTCCCACTTGGGGAGAGTCCCCTTGGTCCTTGAACCTTTCTTTTTAGAGTTCCCCTTTGTGTGTTATATGTTAAATCCACAGAGGAATATTGGAGTTAAGTCATTCCAGGATCCCTTTGTAGCTTCTGCTCCAGGGCAGGTACTCTGTAGCAGAGTAGGAGCCACTGTGATGCAGGTGTCCACTAAAAGCACTTTTCTTTTAGGAGAACTTAGACATGACAGAACTGCAAATGTAGTCTGATAGGTCTCCAGTCCATCACAGGACACTCGTTATTCACACTCCCACTAAGGGGCAGTCTAGGATCTCTAATCGACCCCAAATGTGTGCTGTTGGACTGTGGGAGGAAGCTGGAGAAAGTATTTGTGAAAAATTAGGACATGGTCCAGATTTAAATGTGAAGCTGGCATCATCTGATGATCTTTATCTTTCCTTGCAATAGAGGTGGCTCTTTATCGTGATCCAGATTACTCCATGAGTCCATGGGGCATTTTTACTGGTTATCATCACCAATAAAGATAGAGAAACCAACTGAGTGAGAAGGTGTGACCACACGTTTCCGTTAAATGGATGTGACGAATAGAGGAGACCGTAATAACCAGGCTGTGGAAACCCAGTTTATGGATTGTAGGATATGTTTTCTTGTAATATTAAAAAACAGCATCTGTTTTCTTTATTGCCTCTATTCTGTGGACTGATCCTGAACTGGGCTGGATGCTTGTGCACAGCGTGACACTATTTTTAACCGCGGCCCCCTCCAGAAGTGTAGAGAGTGAGCCATTGTTTCTTAGAGCGTGCATTGTAAACCCACACGGTGCTTTATGCTGGCGGAGCGTGTTAACGGGTCATTGTTAATCTCCTGAATGATAACCGGTGGAGAGAAAGCGAAAAAAAGCGTGTAAAAGTGATTAATATGCTCTCTGCATATGCTACCTATTTTAGGGCTGTCCTACTTGTTTGAGCAGATTGCCAAACGTCCCTCTGCACTCCTCCGTCTCTCCCTCCTCTATCGTTTCTTATCCTTTCTGGGCTCTGCGTTTAGTCGTGTTATCCGCCCTGTTCCCACTCGATTCAGGCCCAAGCTTAATTACATTTGTGGTGATAATATAAAGTGCTTGAACACCAAATTAGAATTTGGTGGCATCAAACACACGTCTTGTGACGCACATTTAGGTTCCGCTTGTGTCATCTGCTAAAAAGGGAGAGGTTAACAGAAAACAGCGCCTCACGTCTCTAAAGGCATTTTAGAGTGTCCAGTTAAGCTTAACATGCAGGCTTCTGGACTGTGGGAGGAAACCAGTAATCCCACTTTACTTAAAGTACAGTAATAATACCAGAGTAATGGAGAATCAAAGTAAAAACCCCCCTATAACTACTAATTAATTACACTAGACATCAGGCTGTTGATGCTAATCCTTTAGCTTTGAGGTTGAGGTGGAGCCACTTGTAGCTGCGTTATTAGTGTTGTGTGGTAAATCTGAGGGGAGTAGTAGTGGTATTCCCACGTATTTTTAGCTAGTACTCTCCTCTAAACCCACTATGTTGTTTTCCACGGATGAGAGAGAGAGGGAGACACGCCCGGCTGATTCTGATTGGTCGGTTTGTTTTGGTGCAAATTTTGGGTCAAGCCAGTCAGCGGCATGAAACCGTTCTTTGCCTTTTCCAAAAAATCATTTTGCCACTTGAAAAGGGAGAAAGAAGTTCAGTAGCTTACATTTATATTCTAAGTTGTGAAAAGCATGAAGCAGCTAGAGCTCGATGGCCAATGTAACCGAGTCCAAGGATTCAGTTTGACTAAATGACTGACCTGAAGTGGTGCTGGGGTACATCTTTGTTCTGTCCCACCTCACACGTAAAACGTTTCTTTCTCAAACCTCTTATAGAGGTAGTTTCCTGGTGCTCGACCCTGCTCGTGGTTTATTCCCTAACTATTCCTCATTTCTTCAGGTTTCAGGAAGCAGGACACAAACGCGTCTTTTGTCCACTCTTGAATCACGCATTTACTCGTTGCTTCCACGTATTTTAGTGGCGAGAATGACCTTTAGATGGTAAAGAGCAAGCTCGGCTCTAACAGTGCTGGAATGGGAACAGGGCCTGCTCCAGGTTTACACATTAACCTTTGTCTTCCAGACATTTCCTCGTCTCCTTGTCCTCTATTTACCAATCAGACAGCAGAGTGTCTGACCCGCCCGTCCTACCCTGACCTGCCTCGCCTCGCTACGTCCTGTCCCACATCAACAGAAGGCATTAAGCAGAGAAGGCTTTCAGCGGGAAACCACATCCTGGTCGTCCGGCCGCTGTCTGACTCACTGCAGAGATGGAGGCAGCCAGCTCCGCTTAGTTAATCAGTCCTGTCACTCGCTGATCCTGCGGATCTCTCTGTCATACAGTAGTTTGATCCTGGTACAGCGAACACCTTCTTCATGCTCCCACTCCCAGGCATTTCATTAAGACTAGTTTTCAGCTTGGTCTCAGGAACAGGTTAAAAACCACTGCCAGAGGATGTCAAACATAAAGCATCACACTTCAAGTTTATTCAGGGGCCAGGCCATTAAACGTGATCAATAACACCTTTTCAATCGATGATCAACTTGTGTGATTATAACATTTTCACTGAGAAGACGAACTCTGAACAATCCCAGGTCATCTGATGAAGACACTGTATCACTAGAATAAGAGCAGAATCTTTTTAACCAACATTTCTGAGGTGATAGAAACAAGGTGCCATGTTGATCACTGCATCATCTAATGGACAGCAGGTTTACTGAGCCCAGTGACAAAGATATTTAGATGAGTTGGAGGAAATACTGGAGCTTTAAAGTCTCTGTAGTGTGGTTCCTGTCCCAGTGAGCTGTGAACGTTCTGATGAGACAGACAGGGAAAGAACAGAAAACAGTCTCCAGCCTGTTGCTGAAAATCTGTTGATGCCAACTTGTGCTTTGATCAACATGTTACCAAAGCTTGTACAGCCTTGTTTCTATCACCACAGAAATAGCAGCAAAATAAGATACATTCTACATCCCAGAGATGCTGCGTTCATCCCAGTGAAACCAGTTAAGCTGCTGGATCTGAGCGAGAGCGGGGGGGGCTCAGTTCATGCTATGAAAACAGGCCGTGCTCGCACAAACACATGCCTCATGACCACTGTTTCAGGTGCAGCTGCAGGGCCATTGTGTGTGTGTGTGTGTGTGTGTGTGTGTCTGTGTGTGAGTGTGTGTGTGTGTGTGTGTGTGTGTGTGTGTCTTTGTTGTCTCTGTCTGACTGTCTATCAGCTGCTTGTGTCCTGACTAATTACTCCATCCTGCACCGGCTCAGAGCAGAGACAGCAGTGGTGAGCTGGTTCAGGTCGATCAGTCCTTCTGTTTCTCTTCCTTTGAATATTTCATCTCCAAAAAACACTTGTTCGATCCGTTTCTGTTAAACCAGAGACAACGCGTCTTTTATTCCGTTCAACATGTGATCGTATGATTCCAGAGAAGCCAGGGGTGTTTGTTTCAGCTCGTCTTTGTTTTTTCTGAAAACACATCCAGACTGTGGCCATCACGGCTCTGACTAACCACTGGACTAACTCTGACTAACCACTGGACTAACTCTGACTAACCACTGGACTAACTCTGACTAACCACTGGACTAACTCTGACTAACCACTGGACTAACTCTGACTAACCACTGGACTAACTCTGACTAACCACTGGACTAACTCTGACTAACCACTGGGCTAACTCTGACTAACCACTGGACTAACTCTGACTAACCACTGGACTAACTCTGACTAACCACTGGGCTAACTCTGACTAACCACTGGACTAACTCTGACTAACCACTGGGCTAACTCTGACTAACCATTGGGCTAACTCTGACTAACCACTGGACTAACTCTGACTAACCACTGGGCTAACTCTGACTAACCACTGGACTAACTCTGACTAACCACTGGACTAACTCTGACTAACCACTGGACTAACTCTGACTAACCACTGGACTAACTCCTCAGACTTGGTGTAGCTGCTTTGAGCTCTGCTTGTCTCTGCCTGTGACTGAGATGCAGCCTGGCTCTGGTCAGCTGTGGTGACCTGTGCCTCTCCCTCTGCCTGCAGCACCCCCTACAGTGTATGTGTGGCAACAACATGTCTGTGCCGCTGCTCGCCGAGGCTGTGACGGTGTCCGGGAACGAGAAGGAGACCGCGGCGGTGAGTGGAAGCGTCCCGCGCCCTGTGTGTCTTTCAGCCTGTTCACTAGTTCTCCATCCATCTCAATCATAGATCAGTTTCATTTAGAAAATGAAAACACAACCCGGATCAGCTAGATGAACCTGGTTGTGACATGTTTAGTCATAATGATTCAACACGTGCTCAGGTTCCATTCCACCTGCTGCACCATCAGCTGAGCTGCGTTGTCGGCCTGTTTCCACCTGAGTTCATAAATCACTGAAACGCAGCTTTTAAAAAGCATCGATACCATCTGCATCCTTCAGAAGACGCTCTTCCCTGTGTCCTGTCTTCATCTGAATGCTTTGAGGTGTTTCAGAAGGATCTAAATGTCAGCTCGTATTAATCTGGAGCTCATGATTCAGATTCAGTTCTCAAAGGAATGAAGAGCTGAACCTCTGAGGCCGATGTAAACGAGTCAAGGGGTTCAATCTGAAGTCAAGGAGGAAGAAAAAAACCAAGTGAAACAGTAATACATTTGTACTGAAAGCATCCTGGAGGACATGTTTGTTCTCCTCCACCAGTGAAACGTACATGTGAACGTTACCAGTGTTACCTCCTAAATGACTAAAAAAAGAAACAAAAACAGCTTTGAAAATGTTCTTGTGAAGGTGTTTGTGCTGCACTTGTAGCTGCACCTGTAGGGAGGTGTTGGGTCAGGATCCAGGAGCAGTTCAGAACCGGACCAGAGCCCTCAGCCTGGTCTCTGAGGCGGCTCCCAGCAGTGATCTGCGAGAAAAGGCTGAGTCACTGGTTTCCAGCCAGCAGGCCGCGCTGCCAGCTCTCCGTGCTCCTATTCCCCGTGGTTCTCTCGTGGTGGGGAGCAGTGTGTCTGTCTGTGTGTCTGTCTGTGTGTGTGTGTGTGTGTGTGTGTGTGTGTGTCTGTGTGTGTCTGTGTGTGTCTGTGTGTGTGAGAGAGGAGCCTGGCAGCCGGAGCTGGTCTTGGCAGGATGGCAGAGATTGGCACCTGTTTTAATTTTTCTCTGTTTTGGAACAAGTATGTGTGCGTACTCGTAGTACATGGTGTACTACAAGATGGCCACCATGTGATAGATGGTCTGGATGTTCTAAAAGAGTTTTATCTGGTTTTCTTCCTTTCTTTCTGTCTTTGTGACTGTGTCATGTGAAGCGAGCACAGGCTCCCTCCCTCAGGTGGTTACTGAGCCCCTGCAGGTGGATCCCAGCTGATCCTCTCTGCTCAGAGTGAAGGCTGAACCTCTGTTCTTGTCTCTGCTGCAGGTGATCTTCCTTCATGGGTTGGGAGACTCAGGGTAAGTCAGTCTTATTCACAGCCTCTGATGAGATCAAACAAGAGAAATTAGGCTAAAATGGTTCTGCAGCCAAAGTCACTCAGAATAACTTAAGCAACGTAAACATGTTGACTGTGGGAGGAGCCAGTCCACGCAGCCTTTTGATGATGACACGTTTGGTCATGATGAACATGGAACGCTTTGGTTTCTGCTCTGGCAGGAACAGAGTGAAACCCAGCACATCATTGCAATCCTTCAGTTTTGTTCAGAGCTGTTTCTCCAGCCTGGCTGTGCTCACTGTGCAGAGCTGCATCATGACCGAGCCTCTGAGCTGCCTTCTGTTGGTTCTGTTGGTTCTGCTGGGTTCTGCTGGGTCTGTTGGTTCTGCTGGGTTCTGCTGGGTCTGTTGGTTCTCCTGTGCTGCTCGTTTCTTCTGAAAGTGAAACGTGGTGTGTTCCTCAGGCACGGGTGGGCAGACACCCTGACGGGGATCCAGCTGCCCTACGTCAAGTTCATCTGCCCCCACGCGTGAGTCTCTCTCTCTCTCTCTTGAAATCATCATTTAAAAAGTCTTGAGAAGGATTTCATAAATCTTCACTCTGACAGAAAACTGACCATTTAAAATCCTGATCTCGACCTTTGTGACACATTAACAACATTCACATTTTTACATCATTTCACCAACCAAATAACGAATCAATAGAGAAAGTAAGCGACATATTAATCCACTCCAAAAATAGTTGTTTATTCATCTTTTAGTTTTCAGCTTGGTTTCAGGCTCAAACCATGTGAGAGCTCATGTGGAACTAAAAGATCTGAAATATATTCTGGGCGAGGCCATGAAGGCTCTTAAAAGTGATCAATGCAATTGAAGATTGATCCTAAAAACCCTCTCAAGTTGATGGTTGTTTAGTGGAGAAAGAAAACATTTCAGTAGAATAGATGTAGCTTGTTATCCCTAAACCAGGCTGTGGTGACATGTTGGCCTCTGCCCTAACTCCAGACCAGTTGACCAGTACAGTCTGTACTGGAGGTTATCCTCCAGTACAGACTGACCAGTACAGTCTGTACTGGAGGTTGTCCTCCAGTACAGACTGACCAGTACAGTCTGTACTGGTCAGAGAGGCTTATTCCCTGGGGCTCGAGGAGAGCAGCATCACTTTCTCAATGCTTGAACTGGAAACAGTGAGGCTGTAAAGTCTGAAAGCACCCGGCTGCAGTGTGTGAGGAGGAAGCAGGACTCAGACCAACGCTGTGCTGCTGTGTGGATGGGCCCCCAGGCTCGGCCCCTGTTCCCTGACTGTCCCTCCCCTCTCTGTCCTGCAGGAGCCAGATTCCCGTCACTCTCAACATGAAGTCCATGATGCCGGCGTGGTGAGTTGGCGTGCTGAAAGAGACAGCCTTTTCGCTCCACACTGGCTGCCATTGTCTCCCTGGAAACCACAATGGGCCGCATGTCGGCGTTGACAAAGCTGCGATTGTGTCCATTGATTTCCTTAAAACGCTGCCTCTGCATGTGTGCAGGTTTGACCTCATGGGTCTGAGCCCCGACTCCCCGGAGGACGAAACCGGAATCAAGAAGGCAGCAGACAGCAGTGAGTTCAACCACTTCATTCAGTTGCTCCAAAAGATAAGATAAGAGATGAGATAGGTGCTCCATCTGTCCCTGGAGGGCCAGGCACTCAACATCACACTCACAATGCACAACAGAGAACCTCAGGGTAAATAAGGATACCTACAATAATACAATGAGAGTGGTACATCCTTACAAAGTATTTCATCTTGTAAAAATAGTTTGTGTTATATAGTGTTTGGGAAAGTTAAGGTCCTTAGGTCTAAGTTTAATTTATTCTTTGGAGCTTTGTTTCTTCCCAGCTGATCTCCTATTAAACTCACCCCCTGTCATAGAATCGATAGGTAGGTAGGTGGGTAGGTGGGTAGGTAGGTAGGTAGGTAGGTAGGTAGGTAGGTAGGTAGGTAGGTGGGTAGGTGGGTGGGTGGGTGGGTGGGTGGGTGGGTAGGTGGGTAGGTAGGTAGGTAGGTAGGTAGGTAGGTAGGTAGGTAGGTGGGTAGGTGGGTAGGTAGGTAGGTAGGTAGGTAGGTGGATAGGTAGGTAGGTAGGTGGATAGGTAGGTAGGTAGGTGGGTGGGTAGGTGGATAGGTAGGTAGGTAGGTAAGTTGGTTAGTTGGCTGGTTAGGTGAAAAGCCCATCGTCTGGTGGAGATCTGGTTGGTGCAGCCTCGGCCTCTCTGAACATTCAGGAGCTCATCTTTGTGCCAACTGGGCCTGAAGCTCCTCCCAGTGGCCAGACTGGTCCACGGCATGCTCATGTAAAGCTGGTGTCACGTCTCTCCTTCCCTCTGCGTCCCTCTCTCAGTGGGGAGGGACAGAGGATCCTGTAGAAGCTGGTCTGGTTTAGGTCAGATTTATTGTCGTTTTCAACAAACTTCCTGCTGCCTTCCAACTAGACTGTTAGGATACATAGTACGTGTCAGGTGTTGTTGTTTATTGAGGAAAAAGCAGAATAACAGGGTTTCTCCTGCTCCACCTTCAGTCAAGGCTATAATCGAACATGAGGTGAAAAACGGGATCCCCCCCCACCGCATCATGGTCGGCGGCTTCTCTCAGGTACAACTTCACACCTCAGCCCCTCTTAGCACAGTCACCTTCCAGCACCTTCCAGCACAGAAGTACCTGATCTAACACAGTGAATCCTGTCTGCCTGTCTGTCTGTCTGTCTGTCCGTCTGTCTGTCTGTCTGCCTGCCTGTCTGTCTGTCTGCCTGCCTGTCTGTCTGTCTACCCCCCCAGGGTGGAGCGTTGTCCTTGTACACCGCCCTGACCTGCCAGCATCAGCTGGCTGGTGTCGTGGCTCTCAGCTGCTGGCTACCGCTTCACAAGAGCTTCCCATCGGTACGCTGCCTGGTTTGTGTCAGGCTCACAGACGTTCTACTGCTCTCTCTCTCTCTCTCTCTCTCTTTCCTTTTCTATCTCTGAAATGTTGTTTCCAGGTTAATGACATGCTTTGTGAATCTCCGTCCGGGACGTTCAGTTTGACATTGGTGTGTGTGGTGCGTGCCGCAGGCGTCCAGCGGTCACAAGAACCTCCCGATCCTGCAGTGCCACGGCGAGATGGACCCCATGATCCCCATGAAGTTTGGTGCCATGACGGCAGAGAAGCTCAGAACCATAGTCAACCCTCAGATGGTGACCTTCAAAAGCTACGCAGGGCTCCTCCACAGCTCCTGTCCTCAGGTAACAGAGCCGCTGTGCTCCACCTCTGCAGCTGTCCACATCTGCAGCTCTGTGGTGTGGCTGTGAGGGGTTAAAGGGGACCTAGAATGAAAAACAAGTCTGTTCCTGCCTGGAGGTGTATGGCAGATCCAAAAACAAATAAATATGTAGATATAAACTAATATATAAACAGAATGTGATGTAGATATTTATCATTTGCATATACCGGCCTCTGCTGAGACACGAGTGAATGAGGCAAATGTTTTAATGCTCTGATTTTATTGTAACATATTTTCTTACCTAGTTAAGTGATAAATTCAATGAATATTGAAAAAAAACCATAATCCTGAGGGATCTGTCCTTCATATAAGCCGTACAGTACAAGCTGAGCTCCTACTTGTTCGTATAAGACTGTTATCAGTGGCTGTAGCATCTGAGGCATTTCTGATGAAACCAGTGTTCCATAGCTTCTATGTTAACTCCAGGGAACGGGGAGAGGGACTCGCTCAGCCATTCTAGGTCCTCTTTAATGCCGGCTGTGGTGTCTGATGGTCTGAGACTTCATCTGTCGGTGTCGCTCTCTTGCAGGAGATGGCGGCTGTAAAGGAATTTATCGAGAAGTATTTGCCCCGAATCTGACCTCACCTCATCCCCACTGTGACCCCTGAGACACTGACCTCTCACCCCTGATCTGCCATTCTCCCACAGGAAACAGCCATGAGCACCCCCTCTTCTCCACACACATCAGCAGGATACACACACACACACACACACACACACTCATTCTCAATAGTGCTGATTTGATCCACTCTGCTAAACTGAACTAAACCGTTGCTTCTCCATTCAATCCAACCGAGCAAAACACTGACAACAGATTAGGAACCGTGATCAAGTGCTCACAGTCTCGGAGGGAGAAACACTGACCCACACGCTACATTCCCTTTGGTTTTATTTCAACGACCATCGTCTGACGCCTCCACCTGACCTCAGTTCCTCTCCACTTTTACCTCATTTTTGCTTCACTTTTTTTTCCAGCTGCCACATCCTCTGTTGCTTCCCTTTCAGTTCTGTCCGCTTGTAAGGCATTTAGCACAAAGTGGGAACATGACAACAACATTAGCACCCACCTGATGCTGTCACTGACCAGACTCAACCTGGGTCAGACCGGGTCAGACCGGGTCAGACCGGGTCAGACCGGATCAGCCCGAGTCAGGCCGGATCAGACCGGGTCAGGCCGGGCCAGGCCAGGCCAGGCCAGGCCAGGCCAGGCCAGACCGGGTCAGCCCGGGTCAGACCGGATCAGACCGGGTCAGGCCGGGTCAGGTGGGGCCAGACCGGGTCAGACCGGGTCAGCCTGGGTCATCCCGGGTCATCCCGGGCTCGGCCTCCCAGCCTCCTTTAAGTGGAACAGGGTGAAACACATCGATTGAACTGTTGCTAAATTTGAGGCTTGTCCACTGTCGAGCCAGACTGAGAGGGAAGAGCTGGCGTCGACTCCTCATTCTGATAAGTCATCTTGTAATCTTTCTCCAACGGTTACATAGCACAAGAAGAGACAGATTTGAGAATTGGCCGTTTACAGGTGTACAGATAAACTGGCTGCGGTTGTTAGACCTTGCACGTTTCTCTAAACCTGTCAAAGAACCATTCTCCTGGAGGGATTAGATCTGGCTCAGTGGAGCCAGGCACAGTCTGACCCAGGGCAGTGAGTGCTGGTTCTTCAGCTGAAGCTGATGTTTTCCCACCAACACATCCATCCCACCCCCTCCACCTCCACCTCCACCTCCGCCTGCAGCTCTCCATGACAGTGCACTGCGGCCTGGTCAGGTCTTACATCAGCTCTCTTGAACATTCATCATGTTTTCTTCTTTTTCTCTTTTTTTTATGCAACCAACACCCATGGGGCCTCAGACTTCTTTTTTTTAAATGAGTGTGATAAAGTATCATGAATTATATGAAGAAAATCCAATTGAAATAAAAGAAACCTAATCAATTGACGCTTTTGCCCCCCTGTGCTGTTTCTTTCAAAACTTCCTCACCTGCATGTTGATAATGATGATGTCAGGCTCCATGTTAAAGTACCTCAGCTGCTCTCCTCATCTTCTAAGCAACATCACAGGCTTTAAGGGGAACGACAGACCAGCTTGAGCTGCATGAAATAAAGCGTCGTTCCATCCAGATGATTCCAGACTGCGCAGTATGAGTCGTGTCACTGTTCCTCCCACCGACTTTTCCCTCTTTAATCAATTTGCCTGTTTATGAGTTTCTGTTTCAGCACCATTAACACCCACCTCACCATCAGTCTCATTCAGTCTTCAGTTTAAACTCTGGTACAAAGAAGCTGCTTCCTTCATATCTGCAACCACAAAATCAAAGCAGGCCTGAGTTTAAAGCTGGTCTAGAAAGTAAAATATTCACTTTCCATCTTCCTCCTTTGGCAACTTGCTGTAATCTGCTAATGGAACATAAAAAGGTCAGTTTTAAAGTTAAACCCAACTCTGTTGTAGTTCACTTCTTTAAAAAAAAAAAGGCTATACACTGGGAGGGCTTTGGCAAGAAGCTGTTCCAACATAACTGAAGGGTGATTTTACAAATAAAAAAAATCATTAATCTTGAACAACTTGTAATCCTTGGATGTAAGAGTGTAACTGAGGAGTTGTGTGTGCTTAAAATATAAATATATATATATCAGGTGTTTGCATTTTCCTTTGTGAATGTTAATTTTGCTCTCCTCATGATTATCTGTTCTATTTTACTGTTTTTAAACCCGATTTGAAAAAAAACGTGGAAAAGGAGGAAAGGTTTTTGTTCGATTGTTCACTAATCAACGAATGTCTCTTTAATCTCTTTTGGGTCCTTTTTATATTTTCTGTCACTTTGAGTCTGTTCTCTTTGTTTAGAGTATTTTTCCTCTTTGACATCGTCATGTTCTTTTTAATTTTTCCAACAACTCCTTGTGTGACTTTGTCACACTGTCCTGTGTCTTTTCTCTTGGGTTGAATGTTGTTGTTGGTTCAACTTTACACGTGTTTTTCTTTTGTTTGTTTGTTAATTGGACTTGTGTTTTGTTGTGTTTATGTCAGTCATCTCATCTTTTTTGTGTCTGTTTGTAATGATGAGCATTAAGAAAACATGCTGAGGTGAGACTGGTGGTCTCACTCCCTTTTTTGTTTGTTTTGAAAACACCTTGTATGCGGAATAAATGACCAAAAAAATCTTTCTGACTGGACTTCAATTTTTCCTTGAAGGCAGACATTTAAGAAAAACGTAATAACATTATTATTCATTAGAAGACTTATTGTTTAGAACCATTTCGTTGTGTTGTTCACTGTGAAAACTCAATAGGAAAATGTATTTAATAAATAAGTAGAATTGGGAGTAAAGTATCCTTAACTGCTGAATCTAGTTAATTTTCTAGTATGGCAAAAGCCAATTCGAAACAAAAGACTGAAACCTACGGAAGCTCAGTGGCCCAAACTGCTTTTTTCAAACGTCCCCTGGAGCCCCTCCCTCTCTGGGTGATGGACCAATGAGGAGTGTTGCTGGGGTGTCTGGACCAATCAGAAGCCGCGCTCGGCTTTCTCTGAGCTGGATAAAGAACATTCTTCTCGAGTCCCGACGAGCGTGTCGCCATTTTGAGCAGCTCGCTGCAAAGAAAGAAGCGTCTTAAACATTTTTAATTTGTTTTAATATATCTTGATTCGTGGACCAATGTCTCGATTCAACAATAACCGCGGCGGCATGAACAACTTCCAGCCCCGCAGAGGAGGGGGCCCCGGCGGCCCGATGCGCGGAGGCCTAATGGGGAACCCGAACTTCAGGAGTCATCCTTTCCCGAACCCGAATCAGAACCGGAGGGGGGCAAACAACAACTTCAACAGACCACCGAACCAAGGACCACAGATGAACAACCAGAAGCCCCAACAGAACCAGTCGATGCCCATCATCCCTCCGCCCAGCCCCGGCCCGGCTCTCACCATGAAAGGCCCGATGCAGCAGCAGCAGGAGTCGCCGCAGCAGCGCAAACAGCCCGGTGCCCCAGCGGTCCAGGTTAAGGTCGAGGCGAGTTCTCCAAAACCTCCAATCACCTCACCGCAGGTCAACAAGAACCAGAACCAGCAGAACCAGCTCAAGTCCCCGACGGGGAACACCAACGGTCAGCAACAGAAGCAGTCCCCACACCCGAAGGCAGGCCCACAGCAGGGCCCGAAGCACGGCCCTCACCAGGGCCCTCAAGGCCCGAGAGGACCCCAATCCACGCCCAAGCCCAACCCAGTGCAGATGGAGGCGCGTGGCGAATCCACAGACGGCTCTCCCGTCGGGGACCAGACAAAGGTGCGTAGCTGTATTATTTCTGATTAATAAGCGCTGCTAATGGCGTTGGTAGCTTGGGGCATTTGATTTGAAGCGGAGCGTAACCCGCGGGGGCGGAGTTAGCTCCCCGCTGCCACCAGAGCCCCCCCACGGCTCAGCCGGCACCGGCAGGGTGTCGAATCAAGCGCACCGTAGTTTAGGCCGTTCAGGTTGTCCGCCATCTTCTCCACCGGGTGTCGGTTAGAAACCGAAGAAAATGGTCGAATAATTGTCGAAAAGGCGTAGTTTGTTTTCACCCGGTCCGTTTGTTTGCTGAAAACGGTCCTTTGCGGTTGAGGAAAATGTAGGTCAGGGCTGTTTTCCTGCTCTGTGTGTGTGTGTGTGTGTGTGGGGGGGGGGGGGGGGGGGGGGGATTCAGATCTAAACCAAGAGTAAATCGAGGTTTGGCGATTATATGAAACGATATACTTTGCGTTTTACATCGTCAAAATGAAATGTTACGAGGTGTTACCGCCAACGGTTCAAAATTCAGAAGTAAAATGTGTTAAAACCGGAGCAGTAGATAAACAAAGCCACAGTTCACAATATGTAGTACGCCATATTTGCCCAATGTCTTAACCTTTGTTTGGATATGGTGAGGCTGTTTGTCTAGCACCAGAGTGTAAATCTAGCTGTCCATCCACAGGAGTTCAAGGCAACGCTGTCCATGCTGCTGAAGCCCGGGGAGAAGACCTACACGCAGAGGTGCCGCCTGTTCATCGGGAACCTGCCCAATGACATCACAGAGGAGAACTTCAAGAAGCTGTTTGCCAAGTACGGAGAGCCCAGCGAGGTCTTCATCAACAAGAGCAAATGCTTTGGGTTCATCAGATTGGTAAGGGAAACGACTTTTTTGAATGAGCATAGAACTGTGAGATTCGAGGGTGATGGAGGCACTAACGTCGATGTTTCCTTGCAGGAGTCCCGAGCACTTGCAGAGATCGCCAAAGCAGAGTTGGACGACACACCGTTGAAGGGCAGGCCCCTTCGTGTCCGTTTTGCCACACATTCTGCAGCGTTGTCAGTGAAGAATCTGTCTCCATTCGTTTCTAATGAGTTGCTGGAGGAGGCGTTCTTACAGTTTGGCATGGTCGAGAGAGCCATCGTCATTGTAGACGACCGTGGCCGTTCCACAGGCAGGGGCATTGTTGAGTTTGCCTCCAAGCCAGCTGCCAGAAAGGCCCTGGAACGTTGCAATGAGGGCTGCCTTCTCCTCACCACGTAAGTACATAATCACCAGCCACTACCTATCCATGACAAATACTAGAAACCGTCTTGCTCATTAATCATTCTGCTGCTCTTAGATCACCCCGGCCTGTCGTTGTCGAGCCACTGGAGCAGTTTGATGATGAAGATGGTCTTCCAGAGAAACTGGCACAGAAGAACCCCAGATACCAAGCGTGAGTATTGTAGATGGATGAGACATTACTGGGGTGTGATCATAGATATTTAGGGGAAGAAGAGAGTTTGTTTTTGAGTTCTTGAGGCCATCTTTTGTGGTGTTAACTAATTTCCCTGAGGTGACTCCGGTCACTGATAGTGGCAGATGGTTGGTTAGGAGTGGGGGGTAGTAACTGCTGTGGGGTGGTTCGTGACAGCAGCTGCTTAAAAAAAATCAATACTCTGAAGAGCAGATGTCTACTTATGTAAATTAAGGTAGACTGCTGCCTTTGACATCTTAACCATCAGACCTGGTTGTATGTAACACAGAATTTGTGATGCCCATATCTGTAGAGAGCGAGAGGAACCTCCGCGCTTTGCTCGCCCAGGCACCTTTGAGTTTGAGTATGCCAAACGCTGGAAGTCCCTGGATGAGATGGAGAAGCAGCAGAGGCAGCAGGTGGAGAAGAACATTCTTGAGGCTCGTGAGAAGTTGGAGAGTGAAATGGATGATGCTTATCATGAGCACCAGGCCAACCTGCTCCGACAAGGCAAGTGTTTGAGGCATTGACGACCTGTGCGGCAGCCATTTGTTTTCTTCTTTAAAATCCCACAGATATGTCAGTATTCATTCGTCTTATGTAAATGTTTTGATTTCTCGTTTCCTGGTAGATCTGCTGAGACGGCAGGAGGAACTGCGTCGTATGGAGGAGATGCACAGTCAGGAGATGCAGAAGAGGAAGGAAATGCAGCTCAGGTTGGTCTTTGTCTCTTGTTAAAACACTCTCTTTCTTGCACAATATTAGGCCTAGTATTTTACTAATGCAGATTTTTTTTTTTTGATAACCTCCTCTGAACCAGACAAGAGGAAGAGCGTCGCAGACGTGAGGAGGAGCTGCTCCGCAAAAGGGAGATGGAAGAACAGATGCGCCGGCAGCGTGAGGAGAACTACAGGATGGGTAACTTCATGGATGTAAGTCAAACTTAATCTCACGGTAAAGGATTGTAAATGCCTCCACTTCATCTGCACACTTTCAATTTTATTCCCATCTATTGTTGTTAATACAGAGAGACAGAGAGATGAGACCCATGGGCATGAATGGTAAGTCCTTTCCTAAACTGTGAAATCTTTAAGGTGTACAGAATCTACATTTATATTTAATCTACATTTACTATGTATTTATTGATATTTAGGTTAAATCTGGTCTCAGCTATCACAGCCAGTGCAGCCCCTTGAGTTTGTCTCTGGTGCAATCGCTGTTCTTGGCTAATTGTCCTGTTCTTGTAGACATGTCCTTTGGAAATAACCAGAAGTTCCCTATGGGTGGACTGGGCTTTGAGGGACAGCAAGGAATGGGACCATCTTCAGCAGGCTTGATGGGCAACGAAATGGTAATGTATCCTGCTATTTGGAGGATCAGTAGTTAATGTAGGTTCTGCTTAGCTTGCGTTTATTTTGTTGGAGACATGGTAGTGGATATGTGAAGGCCGGCTGGCCGGGCAGGGTGGGGAAATAATGAGGGGTTTGTGTCCCCAGCTGTCTCTGGGTGGCCTCGCTGGTTGTTGAACGCGACAGATTTGCTGCCTGATTTGTCCTAGCCCCCCCCCCCAGTTAGCTGTTCACTGCTTTTCAGCTAAGAAATCATCAGCCTGCACTAAAACAGATGGAATCTCTCTCGTACGTACAGAATTCAGTGGCTCTGCTCACACATTTCACATTGTTTGTGTAGTGGACTGCTATTGCAAGCCCTGTCTCATGTGAGCGGGACAGGCACTTTTTCTTGGTTGCAGGCCAAACGGCAGCAACAAGATTCTTCCCCTCCTAACTGCTGAAAGTGTGTTTTATTTAGTTTAAACCCTTTTTAATGTATCATCTGTCATAAGAAATGAAGACTTTGCTTTTTTGGTGTCTGTGTGGAAGATGGGACAATACCTTTTGTGTTACAGGCTATTTTGAATTCTGAGGTAGGTCTGTAGTTCATCGGGTTCCAGCAGATTCTGATAAGCATCTTTTTTTGTCACCGGACATTTATCATGCTTTTAGTGCAGGCTGAAGTGCATCAAATCTGAACTGAGAAAAACGACTAATTATATATTGCAGCAATATAAAATGGTGGGGGGCAGGCTGAATATCGTGGCTACTTTTTAAAAGGTGCTTACTGGCATTTGAAGTCGTACGCTATGTACTCGTAGTATTTGCTTTGCATGTAAAGCAATGCAGTTTTTCAAAATGCAAAAGCAGTGAAAGAGAAGCCGCAACTTCAAGCTGGTTTGTAGGGCAGCGGGTTGAAGATGGTGTGCACCACGACACGCTGCAGTCACCAGTCAAATGTCAAGCTGAATTTAATTTAATAGGCTGGAGACTTTTTGTACAATATTTTACCACATTACACCATGTTCTGTTGTTGCCGTTTTGCTCAATTCTAGTCTTGTGTTGCAACCAGAACTTTGACCGTGGGAGTTTTTTGGGTTTTGAGACTCACAATTTTCTAGTTTGACAGGATTTGTCTGCATTGTCAGACTGTTGCCTTCTTGTTGGGGGAAATTGTTCTGTTTTTTCTGAATATCTTGTACAATGTTTACATTTTGTTGTGCCCCAGTGACCTATCTCCTCACGCATTCCTGCATAGTCCCTGTAATTAACATTCTGGTCACATGGCGAGCAATATCATATCACTAAAATTATGCAGTGATAGCTGGACAGTTGGGTTATCCTCCACAATCTTTAGTGGCAGTAAGTCCAACAAAAAGCTGTTTGGATCTTAGTTATGACATGTACACTGATGCAGTCTTAAGCAGTTCAACACATCAGCTCTGCCATACACATCCTTACATTGTCAGAATGAGTAGCTATCCTTAGGGAAAATGTAGGTCAATCTCAAAGGACTGGTTTGTAGGGGTTTTAGATCTGTCTCAAGGTTAGTTCTTCATGGGTTCAGTGCTAATGGTAAAGGGCGTGTGGTTGATGTTAGAGGATTTATGTTTGGTTTATTGTTGAGGGGTATAGGGCTAGCCTTAAAGGATGACTGGCTGGTCCCAAAGGGTATGGGTCTAGTTTTAAAGGGTTCACAACTTTATTGGGTTTGAGCAGTTTTAGCACCAGCTGTATGAGCTCACTCTTTAAGGGTATGGGGTCATGCTGGAATGGTATCACTTTAGTTGTAAAGGGTTTACAACTGGTTGAAAAGTGTTGGGGCAGTCTTAAAGAGTTAATAGCTGGTTGTAGGTTATGAGCACAAGTATAGGCTTATAGGGTATGGGGGAAGTCTTGTACAGTATGGGGGGGGGTGTCTTCTAGGGTATGGAATTAGTCTTAAGGGGTAAGTCTTATCGAGTATGGGGTTAGTCTCTAGAGTTACTCTCAACTTTGTGCACAGGAGCTTTCACATTCCACAGCCGTACCTGATGAAATGCTCTGCATTATAAATGTAATCCAGCTGTGACAGAGGAAAGAGGTACTGAACCAGAATGAATTACCCCATAAAGCTACATGTTATCTGGTTACACCATCTTTTACATGCATCATAGATAGTATGGTAGAGCAGTTGTATTGAACTGCAGTAGAGTGTACAGATCTACTCAAATGTGGCCACTAAATGTAAATGTGTCAACACGACAAGCCAGCACTACTGATGTTGCCATATTGAGTGATACTAAGTATGATGGGCATTTGCAAACCTGTCATTGAAGAGGACTACAGATTAGTTTTAGCATGCACTGAAGAGACCATAGGTAGGCACTGACTAACAAAAGCATTACCCTTTCTTCCTTCTCCGTATGTAACCTGTGGCACCTGTGGACCTTCATATTGGAACGAACGGTTTCTTCGGATGCGTCTCCTGCGGGTTGTTTAAATCTGCTCATGATATATAAAACGCAACTCTGTTGCCATTCCTTTACACACACCTCCACATGGACATGAACTGTGTGCTTGGCACTGAACACACGACATACCTTGCTCTACGCCCTCCTTTCTGCCCCCCCGCCTAATTGACCCCCACAGCGCAATGAGCGCTTCGCCCAGGGTGGTCCTAGGGGAATGGGTCCTGGTAACGCCGGGTACAACCGGGTCCGCGAGGAGTTTGATGGTCCGGCTAAGAAAGCCCGTTTTTAAGCGCTGCTGCTCGATCCCCCGCCCCTCCCCGGCAGCACCATTTGTACAGATTCTCCAAAACTCACCGTGCATCTCTTGTATTTAAGTTCTGAACTGTTGCTTCACTATCTACTCGTTTTATGACAGTCAATATTTTGATTTTTTTATTTTGTATTGTTAGTAGTATGGAAAGATAGGTCACATCATGTGGTCCCTTAGTTCTTTCTGACCCATGTGTAATTTTCTTTTCTAGATGTATTATGCTCTGTGAGTCGCCGTGAAGTGATACTTGTAACATTTTTCTCAATTTTCTATGGCTGTGTTTTGTGCCATACATTTGGAGTCAAAGCATGTACTATAATAAAGAGACATTGGTTCTATCAGGACAAAACTTACACATTTATTCCCCAAATTTGAGACGTACTGTGGGATGCTAAGGCAAATGAATCCCAAGAAGTGGATGTTTGCAGCAATGTAATGTGGAACAATTTGCCACATTAGCTCTTAAAGGGTCTATGTGTTATTTCTGCCACAGTCCTGACAGACATGCTTTGACATATTTTCCCACCTGCCTACAATGACATCATGGGCTGTTTTTGTCTTTGACTATTTGTATAACACATGGTTATAAGTGCTTAGACATGGGAAGTCTCAGAGGTAAAGTACTGATGATAGTCCCATGTGTGAAATTCATTTAATTTAACTCACATTTATCATATTCCACAATCTCTGCACTGAAATTAGATGAACCCTTAAGTTTTTCTCCAATCAGAGATATTCAAGCAGATCTGCTTTTACTGCCATGCTTCAGGAAACAGAAATATCACACATAGAACCTTCAAGGGGTGTGTGTGTGTGTGTGTGTGTGTGTGTGTGTGTGTGTGTGTGTGTGTGTGTGTGTGTGTGTGTGTGTGTGTGTGTGTGTGTGTGTGTGTGTGTGTGTGTGTGTGTGTGTGTGTGTGTGTGTGTGTGTGTGTGTGTGTGTGTGTGTGTGTGTGTGTGTGTGTGTGTGTGTGTGTGTGTGTGTGTGTGTGTGTGTGTGTGTGTGTGTGTGTGTGTGTGTGTGTGTGTGTGTGTGTGTGTGTGTGTGTGTGTGGCCTAGTGAACAACACTCGGGTCCTGTCACCGACACATTGTCTTGTTTGTGTGTTCTGAGGCTGAGTTTCTCGACTACATTTACATGCGGACCACTCCTGTTGATGCCTTCAGAACTTACACTTCACGTTTCTAAACTTTTACAGCCTAACAAATAATTACAAGTCACTGAAAGCGCCAGTATTTCTCGGCCTCAAGTCTGGGGAGTACAATGCTGATTCCTGACCACTGGCAACAACTTCTGTTTGATAACTCTCCCAATTCATCCAGACTGGAAACAAGAGGCCTTCAGACTACATCTCATGACTTCTGTAACAGAGGTCCTTGGTGGTGCATGAGAGAATTGCTGGTTCTCTGCCCAGTTAACCCCTCTTCTATATGGTGTCAAAAGACAACTGGTTGCTCTTGTGGACTTAAACAACCTCATGTCCACTCGGTCGGCCAGCACAGCTGTTTGCTGCAAGCTTATTCTGCTCTCAGCACTGAGATGGACAACACGATAGGCTTTGACCTCAAGTGACCCAATAAATGTAATGGCCTCTACCATCACTAGTAAATAGGTTAGCTGCATCTTTGTCACTCAAGTAAAGCCTTCTTAATAGGCCCAGAGAGGTAATGTTATTGGTCCTCTACGGGAAAATGAACAATAAACAGGTGAAGAAAACTACATGAAGGGAGTTAAACTAGTCAACTCACCCAGCGTTTTAAAACCGACCTGCATGTAAACGTAGTCATTCTTTCCAGTTCTGACCATGCGTTTTGGTACAACACGGATATGGTTAAGTCTCTTATCTCTCACGAGAAATAAAAATGAACAGGTGGGTTCTTTAGTGTCCGTGGGCCAATGTGTCGGGCCCCTAAAGGCACGGGGCTGTTGGACTGAAGACAGACCCTCTGTTGGCTGTAAAACTCGCCTGCCCTGAACTAAAGCATCAGTGAACCCCACATCTCGTCCATCTCTGGATAAAAACTGCACCTTTAACTTATTTTCTTTAAAACCTGTTATTTGGAAATGTATTTGTAATTATATTATGGATTTTACAATGCAAATAAGATCAGCACATTCACTATGCTCGACGTGCACAAACTCCTTCTGCCTCGGTTGCTGTAGCGTGAGTGGAGTGCTCCGTGAATGCAGTGCCGTGTTCAGCTCCAGCCCATCGCTCGTGCTGACGTCTCACTGTTTACTCTGTGGAGCATCAGCTTCACGTCCCTGTCAGTCAAAGTCCACATGTGCTGAGCAGGCTGGTTTATCCCGCCAGGCTGAAGGCTGAGCTGAGGGCCCTACTGGCTGCTCAGCTTAACATGTGGTGGCTGTTCTACCACATGCAGAACTCTAGGAGAAAAGCTGCTGGTGTTGGTGTAAATCACAAAGCAAACCAGTGTCATGCTTGGTTTTACCTTGACGATATTGAAGAACTACTTTTTTTAAACTTTTTTTTGATAATGGGCCGCATTTCTTTTGTTTTTATACAAGAACAAAAGTTCGACCTGATCAGTTGTGCATCACATTGTTGCACCCCATTGAACCTAACTCCTTGGACCAAATGGCTGTTGTATGCCACAAGAAGACCATGGACCCTTACTGTACTGCCTGCTCTGGCTGTAGATAATGGCAGTACGCCCTCTGAAGCATTCTGGTATCACTTGGCACCAGAAGGAACACTGGCTTGCCTCAGCAAGCCTTTAGTAGTGTGGAGGAGGTGGTAGGAGGAGGTGGGCTGTGGAGGTGAGCGTAAGTATTGTCACATCATCACGTGCTTCCAGTAAGTGTTTCACTTCACTGCATGTTCTAATGTGGAGTATGCTGAGCTGAGGCAGGACTCTGTCTCTCTGTAGACCTGTTGTTGGTGCTTTACATCATGTGTAGTTAACGGTTTCCTTACAGCAGTGCTGCCTCCAATACTATTGTACTCGATAAGGACAGTAAGTGCCGTTCTGCCTTCTCCTTCACTGAACAATAGGAAGCCCTGGCTACGTGACTGTAATCACTCCAAATGTACTTCCAATACTGCAGATACTAAACATAGGTAGATAAGATGCCTTAAAGAATTAAGATGACTTGAGGGCTCAGCATCCTGATGCAGCCCAGAGCCTCCCGTTGGTGTCTAGGCATCTCTAGACGATCTGCCCTCTTCTGGTGGCGTCTGAGCTGCAGCCTTCTCACATGCTGTGCAGAGCTCCCAGAGGAAGCTGGCCATGCCTAGCCTCATAGTCTGTCTGCAATGTTACATGTTTGTGTTATGTCCATTTTTTCTTTGACAGGTTTGATCCGTTTGTAAAGGCTTTGAAGACTTTGTGGCTGTGTAGTTGGTGCATTCAGAAATGTTTTGGCCGAGCACTCATGTAAGACGCAGCACATGCACACAGGAGCAGTTCAGCCCCAGCAGCCATCCCACTTTGAGTTTACAGCACACTGAGACTGGTTCTAGCTTTGTAACCTGGTCTTACCAGGTCTACTGATCTACAGGGGCTAAATATTCTCTGTATTCTTAAGGATAAGATTGTGAATTACTCACAAAATCACTGATTCACAAAACACTTTTACTTTTCGAGCCTTTCTGTAGAAGATGTAGCTGGATGTAGTCAAAGTACTGGTTTGTCCCCTGAGGGACTGAAATGCCTCCTGGGCCCCACAGCCCCAGGTCCCTCTGCTCCCAGCACACTGCACGCTACATCTTCAACCATATTTACATTTCCTCTAATTACCTCCCATAACTGAACTCTAGAGTGAAGTTAGACAACCTTTTATAACATTATCAGTTCTCCTTTGATGATTAAGTACTTGTTTTCTTACATTTCATGCTTTTCATTAAGTTGTCAACATCAACAAGGAGAATCTGGCAGAAATGATTAACTTTGTCCTACCCTACAACCAGACCTCCTAGTAGACTGACCTTTAACTGTAATCTGAACCTCTGGAAGAGATGGTCATAGCACCATGAACAGCTAAAGGAGGAAAGGCAAAAAACCAACCATGTGTTGGAGTTGGTAAGACATTAAGATACGAGTCAACAAAAAATTGTTCCATTATGCAACCAACATATTTGACTAGTTATTTTGTGTATAGTAAGTTGATGTGAAGATTAAAGTGTGAATACGTCGGGCAAGTATCATCATTGAGGTCATTTAGGGAAGTGGACTCACTGACCACTCATCTAAACATCCTGACATCTATCATTTTATATTTATATATCTATATATAGTTTGAGGTCTCATTGAACTGAAGTGTGAATTTCAAAAGCTGTTTTGTCTGTGTGTTGGTGTTGTGTACAACTTGTTTTTCTTTAACAGGTTTGACCATCTTTAAAGGTGTTGGACTATGAGAAGGATACCAAGAAATGCAAAGACTGTAGCTTCAGTGGAGTGGTCTTGAGGACCTAATGGCCCCCGTTTATTTTCCTCCCTCTTCAGAGTCTAGTCACGTATTGATCACCAGTGGTGACTGTAGCTTGGACTGTTGTGTGGAAACGTTCAAATACTCAACGTGAACTGTCAGCCGTTCTTCTGCCACGTCCTCAAGACTGAAGCACAATGCTGAGAACTTTCTGGATGTAGTTGTCAGGTTAGCCTGGGCGTCATCACTTTGATGCGCACCATTTCAGACTCTTATTGTCAGGCTTTGTAGTAACTTAGCCACAAACGGACTCCACGATAGCTCAGCTGAACGAGTTTGAGCAGATGATCCGTCAGCTGCAACATGATTGCAGCGGTACAAATGGCAGATTTCCTCCTGTGCACCTCATTATAGTAATCCAAAACTCAACTCATTACAGTAATCCTGAGCTCAACTCGTCTAAATAAACCAAAACTCAATTTAAGTAATCCTGAGCCCAACACATTAGAGTAATCTAAATCTTAGCACATTACAAGTTTCTGTCCGTACTGTAGATGTAAGTTTCCCTGAGGGCGTCGTCCCAAAGAGATCAGTAAAGTTAACTTTAACTATTGTATGTGGGCTTCAGGATGGCCATGCCTCGTTGGAGTTGTCTCTGAGTTATTAGTGAAGTCAAAATGGAAATAAAACCCCAACACTTCTACAAACCCAGATTTTTAAGCACTTGACCTCCTACAGACTGTACATGACTACTACTACTGTTGTTTGAAAGGTGAAACTAAAGTTATGACTTAAGGTGTTGAAGTTTAATGTGTGCTTTTAAAGGCTTCATGGCTCTTAATCCTTCCTCTGAATGTCTCCATACTTGTGAAGTTTCCCTCAGCTGATAGTGGAACAGGACTAGTAGATTGACCAACCTTACCCCCCCTACCTGATGCAGGATGTGTCCCATGCGCCGTACGGTCTGGGAGGGAGCGGATGCTGTGCTTCAGGGTTTCCGTTGTAGCCGGGGCACCGTCCTGGACCAGTGGTGGAGCCGTGCCAGGCTGTGCTGTGCCTCTGAAGAGTGGGAGGGACAAAACCTTTTCTCTACACAGCTGTTGGCCAGTTTCTGGTGAAAGTGATGTTATACCTTCACACTAGCATTAGCCTAGCATTAGCAATTTCTGAAAGGACTTAAGAACTAAAGACAGATATTCTCACCTGTCAGATTTTAGTCATACCTTAACAAAAATTTTGTGGAAAAAAACCCCAAACCTAAATTTGCCGGACAACGGAAACCCTGACCTGTTGTGCCTGTGTGGATGTGTGCGTGTCCCATGTCTGTGGGCTACTGAGCGGTGTTAGCTGCTGTCAGCCAGCTTGTCAAAGACAGGCTGCCCCAGTCCACAGTAGAGGCTCTTCTCTGCAGTTGGGTTACATTGACGATGAGTAGTTCTGCAGAAGTCAGTGGACAGTAAAGCCTGGACTTGTTTGCACTGCAGCCAGAGGTATGCTTACACAGCTCAGCCGAACATGTAAGGTAAGTGTCCCATCCATGTTTATAATACAAGTTGCACAGTTGTCCCATAACTTGACTCTTCTCTCTGTCCTTTCCTACACGTCACTGCTCACAGTGGCGCTCACAGGGCGTCTGGCATCACACTTACAAAGAATGGCATCACAGTGCAGATCTCTGTTCTTCAACCTTTTGTGAGTGGACGTTTCAGAGCATTGTAGTCCGGGCAGTGTGTGAGTGTGGGTGGTGGTGTATGCATGGAACCTGGACCTTGTGTACAGACGGTCGAGGTGAACCTGGTGTTGAATCTCCAGTTAGTGACCACAGACCTGTGGAACAAAGCTGACGTGACACTGCGTCATGTTGGGAAGGGGAGGGAACGTGTTCTGACCGTTGAAGCACTGAATGTTCAGCCATACCAGATGTTTGTTCTACGTTCTATATTTGAGCAATGGACAAAGAATGAGTCGAGCAAAGCCGACATTCCTCTGGGATAAAGCAAGGATTTGTAGAGTGGTGGCAAATCGGCTCGTAGATTCTTTGAGATGTTTCACCATCATCCTTCCTCGGACCAGACTTCCACCTCTGGAGTGGATGGTAGAGCCATCAGTGCTGTCCAGGTGCACTAGGCTCATCTGAAGTCTGCTGGGAATGACTGCTCTCCCTGTTGGACTCCATTGAGGTCACGTGTCAGGGGTTCCTCCTCCTCAGGTCTCAGATGACCCTGATGACTCTGAACAGGCAGGTGACCATGCCAACGGCTCATTGAAGGTCAGAACTGCAGAAACCTCTTGGGTGAAGGTGAAACGTCTTCGAGAGTCCAGTTGCCAGGACTTACAACCTCTTGTCAAGTGAGAATCTCTAGACATCCTCTTGGGTAGTTGTCTTGTCTTCTTCATCTCTAACAGCTCTTGTTTGAAACTTCTTTAAATTTCTAACTATATTTTATAGCTTTTACTTTCTCAGTTCTCTTGTTTTACGTTATCTCAGTACATCAATCCTACTGAATGTCACTGAACTTGTAGATCTTCAGTGATTTTATTGTGTTTCCAAGCTTTTTGCTCTACCACTGACCTGGAACTGACAAAGCCGTTCCATCTGTCATCACAGCTCCTGACTTGCTGTCTCTTAACACTCGTTTCTTTGTGGCACCGGGATGGGGACGTGTTGCAGTCTTCAACTCAAACCGATCGTGTGAAACTGAAGTGCTTGGGTTGTTCTGGGTGGGACACGCACATGCACACACACACACACGCACACACATACACACACAGACACATACACACACAGACACACACAGACACACACACCATTCACTCGCTCACACACACACACACACACTGAGTGGCAGCCTCCAGTTGACTTAAACATGTTTGTGGACTGTGGGAGGAAATCCCAGAACTGTCACTGTCCATTTGACAGTTTCCCTCGGCTTTAGTCCTCACTCACACCTTCTGCTGTGTCCATAGAGAACCACATTCCTCTGACCATACCATACACACGCTGAACACCAAGGGCAGCAGGTAACAACCATGGAGACACTGACTGTAAATACTCAACACAAGGTCTTGGTACAGAATGAGAAGCACTCAGCTCTGGTGGACTGGTGTGTCCAGCTCCTTACTCACTGAAACTATGACAACCTCCTACCTCATATCAGCGTCTCAAGGCGGGAAGTGGCTCCAAGCCATGAACGACTCGGTTGTTGAGGAAAACTAAAGGTAAAGCACAAAGAAATCCCAGTAGCAGTGATGATCCAGTAACCCTCCCACCCCTGGTGATCACTAGCTGACAGTATTGGTACCAGACGGTGTGAACTAGTGACCTGGACACGTGGCGCTCCTCTGAGCCTGAACCTTTGCAGTTGTGCTGTTTCTCTTCCTTTCCTCTCAGTACCTCTCACCTCTCACATGTATACATCGCCATTCTCTCCTCTGAAACGTGATCCTGTCACACCAGTGCCCAGACGGCCGGTACAGTGCGTGACACCTGTGATGTCCACCTTCGGTTTCCTGTGCTCAGGAGTTGTCTTGTAGCTCTGAAGCTCGGTTATCTTGAGCCCTGGAGGCTGTCGAGATGCGTCTATCTGCACTGTGATCCATTTTCTACTGATCCCTCAGCACCGATTGGCCTGAACCTTGTCCATATTCCACCTCTCCAGTGTGATGCCAGAATGACCCTTTTTGGCCCCTCGAGGCCTTAAAGTCTAAAGGTCAGCCAGAGTGAGTGACAGATGGCCGAGTGGCCCCCAGCTCAGTGCGGGGGCGCTCTCAGTAACGCCCCAGACGTGTCGGGCGAGACCAGGCTGCGGCACAGAATTGACCTCCCATACATGACATGATGTTGTTGCCATGAATTTGTGTCGTCCCCTCTGCAGTTTGTAAAAACATGAGGTTACTCCAGGATGCCAAGACGCTGCTCTTAAACTCCACCTGTACATGAACTTAACCACACAATTCATGCACCGTGTGTGAGCTGCCCCCGGCATCGACATACCCACACATACCCTTAATTACCTGTGATGCATGTTCACAGTATAACACTGTAACCCCTATTTACATTTAAAACCTGTTTGTTTCTCCTGTCCATCCACACACACACACACAGTCATGCTGTCCCTGGTCATTGAGAGGTGCAGACCTGCTGAGCAGTTCACTAGCAGTCGCTCATTGTTTGTTTCTCATCACAGGAGCCTCGAGCAGTGGAAGGAGGCTGAGGAGCAGAGACCTCACACAGCGGTAAGAGACTCAGCAGCTCGACTGGACTGTAGCTGCTGACTGTACCTGCACCACACACAGGAGGAAGAGGCCTGTACTGAGGGGATCTGTCATGGTTGGATGGAGTTCTCTCTTGTTCTCTGGTGTTAACGTAGAAGTTATGGAGCATAGGTTTTACCTGAAATGCTTCAGCACATAAGGTTGACTACGATACAGCCCTCTAATAATCCTGTTTTTGGCTGTGGTAATAACACAGGACTGCTGTCCTTTCCTGCTAATCTGGTAACCACACATAAGCTTTACTCTGATTGGCAGACACATGCTTCCTGCTCAGATTCAACATGTTTCAGCTGCATCTCAATGGTATACATGAATGAGGATGCCAAACATCTTATAGAACTAGTTCTTGTTCTTGGTCACAAGGACTGTAAAATCTTAGCTTGCTGTGACTGAATCAGAAGGTGAACAGTCAACCAGGCAGTTCCACCACAGACCCATCCGCTCCAGTCCTCTCAGGACAGAGGTGGAGAGGCTGAGGCGCTGAAGTGACAGGGTAGCATACTGCTAGCTCAAACCAAGAGTGGTCGCCAATAACACCTGGTCTCTTTTTTTTGTATTTCTGTTCTGCAGGTAGAATGAAGACAGATTAAAAACATGCCAGAGCTGCCAGAGACCCAGCATGTGCACTGAGGTGCTCCCAGGATGACCCTCACGGTAGTTCCTCCACCATGAAAACAAAGACAAATGAAACCAGTCTGCATCGCTGCACGTGCCGAGCACAGGGCTGGTGATGCTGGCTGCAGGTGCTGACTTCACATCCTGTTTTTCTGGTTTCTTTGCAGAGCTGCAGGTGAGGAAGCTGCTGCAGGTGAGGAAGCTGCTGCAGTAGCAGGAGGCATCCAGCAGGGGAGATCGTGGAGTCAGACTGTTGAAACTTTAATAAATTCTATTACATTTGAGCCTTTTTGTCTCGTATTTCTTGCTGCTAAAGTTAAATTATCATTTGTGAGACTGGTTTCAGAGGCCTCCTCCAGTTCACAGTGTAGAGCAACAGAAGAAGCTTAAAATAAGAGTAAATGAAATAAAACCAGCAGCGAGCCTGCTCCCTGATGCTGTCCACTTACAATTAATGGTGAGGTGCCGTGTTTCCGCCGCAGCCTCACCTCGGCATCCTGAGGTTTGGCTGTCGGCCCTGGAGGAGCTCCAGCCACACGGAGCAAGACGACACCGGGGAGCCCGGAGGCGTGAGCGGCCTCGGGGTGAATCTGGGTCAACTCGCTGCTGTCTGACCCCGGCTGCACTCCCAACACTCTGTAAACAGGCCGCTCTCTGCCAGCTACTCAGACCTGCCACTAATTAAAGTTAGAGCCTCGATTGGTTGAAATGACACTGATGTAGAGAAGGTCAGAGGGAGATCCTGTATGAGCGGCCTCGTGGAGGTTTCACACGTGCAATTAAAAGAAGGAACAACTAGCACAGAGTTTACCACTATGGGTGTCTGGAAGTTCTACTCGCTTGAAAAGTAATTAACACCATTTGTGTTAAATGGTCCCCTAAAGTTTTGTGTGAAGCAGTGTTCCCATGATGCCGTCCTTGAGAGGGCAACAACAAAATGTGTTTTTTTTTTAAATAAAATATTTATTAAAATAGCCTGTATGAACCAGAGAGCTGAGCTAATATGGAAGTTTATGGGATGGGACACAATGAGCAATGGTTCCGAGTCCCCGCCTGGAGACAGACCCTCATCGAGTCAGAGGAAGAAGTGTCTCATTCTAATGTTTCCTGGACAGAGATGAAAACTCACAGACCTGTGAAAGTGTCGTTGCAGTGTCTCACTGTAGATAACGTAGGAATTTACCTCAGATTACAGAGTCAAGGTATCAGCTACCTGGCTGTTAGCTATAAGCCAGCTATGAGCCAGCTATGAGCCAGCTATGAGCCAGCTATGAGCTATAAACCAGCTATGAGCCAGCTGTGAGCCAGCTGTGAGCCAGCTGTGAGCCAGCTATGAGCCAGCTATGAGCCAGCTGTGAGCCAGCTGAGAGCCAGCTATGAGCCAGCTGTGAGCCAGCTATGAGCCAGCTGTGAGCCAGCTGTGAGCCAGCTGAGAGCCAGCTGTGAGCCAGCTGTGAGCCAGCTGTGAGCTAGCTGTGAGGGTATGTTGGAGGAGAGGAAGGGACAGTCTACATCTTTGATGTTTCCTCTATGTTTGTGTATGGAACTTCAACAATTGTTTAACAAATGAGACAACATTTCAATGAAGTTATCTAAGGAGCTTCTGTAGCGTTGTTGCAAATGACCAGAGTGTAGTGACAGAGATGAGTGTAGCGTGGTTGTTAGCATTAGCTGTTGTTGGGAGCCGTCACGGTCACCTCAGGTCTGCTGTGGATCAGTTGTTGGACTCCACTGAGTGAAGGTGTGAAGGCCTTTAAGATGAACTTCACAGTAAAGCTCCAGCTAATGGTCATGATCAACATGCTAACCATGCAACAGTAGCTATGCTAACTACTCCACAGAGGTGAAATCCTGGTCTCCTCCACCAGTCACTCAGAGGAAGCTTCTTCAATGAAAGTGAAGAAGTTCAACAATCTACAGTGAGTCCAGTTGCCATGACTCTACAGCTCCTTGGGTTACAGAGACCTGGTCGAATGACAATCTCCAACGCCATCTTTAGATATTGACATTTATATCCGAGAACAGAAATGTCTGAATTCGAATCGGTCTCATTTCCTGCCTGAGAGCCATCTGCCAGCTGTTCCTGCTCCTGAAAGCCGACCTGGGGGAGAGGGAAAGGGAGAGAGGAGCAGAAGTGGGTGCTGTTCACCTGACCAGCTCCACCCATGCATCATTAATGCCCATGCATCATTCAGGGCCTCCGCTGCCCACAGGTGGAGCGCCACGGTCCCCTCTGCACTCACCCCCCGGAGCCTGGACCTGCAGACACGCTCAGACCCGCGTCTCCACGGTCCTGCTCCTCACCTGGAGGGGTACCACTTGCCGTCCGGACCTCCTCATCTGGACCAGGGTAGTGTCTCCAGAGGCTGAAGCACCTGAGGCTCAGCTCCCAGACTGAGACCTGATGAGCGGCCCTGTGGGACCCCCGGCAGCCGTGCTCGGCCTGGGCCTGGACCTGAGCGGAGTGTGGCCGCACAGAGCGCCTCCTCCCGGAGGAGCAGGAGGTGCAGGAGGAGGTGCAGGAGGAGGTGGAGGAGGCAGAGGCAGCAGGAGCCCCGTCAGGTTGCCCTCGCTGGTGGCTGCAGGCAGAGGGCGGAGCAGGCGGAGCAGCCTGGCCCGCCTCAGGTGGGTGGTGTGTCCAGAGCCGCATGGAGGGTGGAGAAAAAAGTTAAAACTCATTTATGAAATATACTTCTTCATGAAATATTTCTTAATTGTCAAGTGAGAATATATGTAATAGTATAGTATAGTATAATTTCAAATTCTTCAAATTCCATGATTATGTGATATTTTTTATCTTGTGTGCCCAGCATGATAACTTGTTCCCACTTGTGCACACAAAGTAATTAAAGGCTGAACGCGAGTCTGTGAAAACACTTCTGTGGAGACACTTTAAGTCTCATCAGGTGACGAGTCCTTTCCATCTTGTCTGGACAGTGTTCTAACAGGATCCCATTTATGTGCACAAAAAAACGTTTAGATATGGAGGAAAAGTATAAATGTAAAATGTCCATGGAGCCCCTGAAGTCTGATAAGTTTTTTGTGTTTGTGTTGCTGATTGCTGGAACAACATCTGTGTGAGCAGAATTTTAATGTGAATTCTTCTGACTGAAACTATTTTGTGTGCACAAAATCATCTGGTCAGGACAAGTTATAGTTTCTGCCACCAAGTCAGGGACAGAACTGAACAAATTAAAATTCCTTTCGCTCACGTACTCTTGCACATGGAAATTCTCTTTTGTAGAGTTCAATGAAATTCACAATATGTGCAATAATAGTGAGATGTTCAACCATCATAGTCTTGATCATAGTCTTCATAGACTATGACTATAGTCATCGTCATATTACAGTGTGTATTTATTTATCATCCATTGAACCAATAACATTAAAAAAGTATTTTTGTAAGCTTTAAATTTTGATGATGGAAGAATGCTATTCCCCACCCTCTGTTACATTCACTCTCCTCTCCTCTCCTCCTCTCCTCTCCTCTCCTCTCCTCTCCTCTCCTCTCCTCTCCTCTCCTCTCCTCTCCTCTCCTCTTCTGTTTGACTGATTTCTAGGGCTTGATTCATTTAACTCCTCCTCACACTCCAACTCCTCGTCCTCCTGTCAGTCCAACTTAAATCCATGCTCCTGCATTGAATGGATTCTGAAAGGTCCAAACTAACTAATAAACACATTTAACTAATAAACCCAGTTACTCTATCAGCTTCTGGAGCAGGGGCCCGGCTCTGAATGTGATCAATCAGCTGTGTGTCATCTCCACTCTGCCCACAAGTGCCTGCTCGTCGCTTGACTGGAATTACAGTGTAACTGTGTCGTCTGTGCTGCGGCCCAGTTTGATAGCATAATGTAGGCCAGCTCCGCGCTGGGCTCCAGGCCGGCTCCCCATAGCCGCAGGAGGCCGGGGCCCGGGGCCGGGGCCGGGGCCCGCTGTGTCATAAATCTCAGGTGTGGAAGCTGATCCGGCTCCTGGTGCAGCACCCTGACTGGTTTCGCTCAGAGGAGGGAGAAACCTGAGCGAGGCTCACACACACACACACACACACCCGAGCCTCTTTAAACACACGCGCAGACAAAACGAGCAGTATTTGGTGGCCCTCGCTCGCCCAAGCACAGCGGGTTTTGAATAACCATCAAATAAATGAGGAGCCAGAACATTTTTATCTGTCCTGCGCATCTATGGACGTCAGTGTCAGGGTGTGTGCGCCCACAGCTTCAGACGCTCTCTGGGGAGAGGATCAGATCTCCACCCCCTGCCTCCGCATGGAGCCCGACACCACACAGGAGAACATCTCCTCCGTCTGAGCATGACCAGGCGAGCAGGGAAGACACACAAAGGAACGCACAGACAGATTGAATTCACTTAGTTTCTTTCTAGCTGCTCTAGATTTTGAGATATACATAGTTAGCATGAGACACATTTATGTCATATATGGCATTAATATGTCTAACATGATGATTTGCAGACATCAGGTTTGACAGTCATGTCTCAGAAACAGATGATGGAGGAAAACAGATATCGTACATAGAATCAGGGACTAACATCTACCCAAAACAAGAGTCTCAGGCACCAAATGTTCTATGTTCTCTAGTCAATCTGCATCTGCAGATAAATCAGGATCCAGGTTGTGAATGAACTGAGAAGTTTATGAAACTGAAAAGCTTCCCCCCTTTAACTCTCAGCTGTTTCCCTGGAAGGTTTGAGTTTGGGTTTGAGTTTGCATGTTCTCCTCTCCTCCTCCTAAGGTCAGACTACTTTTTTGATCCCTGGAGGTAAAGAGGTTGAAGATGTTCCTTCAGGGGCAGTGATGAAGTCTTGACTTCACATCCTGGTCTTTTCTGTGTGTAGTTTGCATGCGTGAGTTTCCTCCACAGTCAAAACAAAAACTTACCCTGAGGTGTAAGTGGAAGAGAGCTAGAGGCAGGAGATGGATCTCTGCAGCTCTGGAGATGGTGTTAGATGATTGTGGAATATAGAACCTGAATTTACCTTTTCCTCTTCCATGTTTGTCTCTGCAGCATCAGTGAGCCGTCCCTGTTTAACCAACTCGACCAGTTCCCATTTGATGGATTTTCCTGCAGCCGTCGCTCCAGTGTTTTACACAGGCGACCTCCTCCTCCTCCTCCTCCTCCTGCTGCTCCTCCTGCTGCGGTCTCCAAGTCTTCCTCCCTGCTCCCCTGCAGGAGCTGCCGTCCTCCCCGGACCACAGACGCCCAGCAGCAGGTCACCCCAGTGTTCCTCCACTTCTCCCAGTCCATCCAGCCCAGCTCCAGGCCCCGGGCCGCCAGGCGCCACTCACACAACCCGGTGCCGGCCTCGGAGCGGCTGCAGGCCCAGGCTGACCTCCGACCTCCTGCAGGCGCGCTCCTGCAGCCGGGGGAGGCCCTGTCTGTGGTGGGGAGGCCGTGTCTCCCCAGCTGCAGTAAGCGGCTCGGAGCGGCCGCCTCCTCCGCCTCCTCCACCTCCTCCGCCTCCTCCGGCCCGGCTCGCACCCAGCTCCACGTCTTCCTGCCCACAGAGAGCGAGGGCGAGGAGGGGGACAGAGAGTCTGTTGACGAAGGCTTCATGGATGAGCTGGACAGTAAGGTCACTTCCCTGAAGCTTCAGCAGGGGGCGCCAAAGGCCGCCTCACGACACAAGTAGGCACCTGGGAGGTGCTGAGCTCCGGGGCTGGTGGAGCTGGTAGGGAATCTTCCAGAACTCCACGTGTCTCTTTGGCAGCCCTGAGGCTCAGACCTGGACCTGGGGTCCTCATGAGACTGCAACAGAGAGACGCACTCATGTTTCTGTCCTAGTTTGTGAGCTTCTGCTGAGGAGAGAGGAGTTCAGGACAGGAGCTTCTTTCCCTGAAAACAGAGCAGACGTGGAGGATGTCTCCAGCCTGTTCCAGCTGAGATGGAGACATGTTTTCATGGTCAAAGGTGAAGGTTGGAAGTGAAGATGTAGCTTCTTGATGTAGACTCAGAAAGGAGACGCGTTTCACTTCTGAACATTCCTGGAGAACATCGAGCCGAGACAACCCCCATGTGAGGTTCTCCATGAAGTGGTGCCTGGATCCAGACTGAACATCCTGAGGTTCTTTGATAGTATCAGGAGACCGCAGTCACGTCTCCCTGAAGATGGTCCAGTTCACTCTGAACATCTGTCAGGCTGAGCAGAAGTTCTGATGATGTTGTGGAGGTTTGAGAGGCAGGAGACAGAGCTGGAGCAGAGGTTGGAGAACGTCAACCTGAACTTTCTCACTCACTACTGAACGCGTGCTGCTTATTTGCTCAGTTCCCCTTTAGACAAGTATAATAAACTCCACATTAAAGCTCTGGTGTGTGTAAAGATCCATTCAGAAATGTTCTGACTGAAGCTCGTCATCCCTCAGCACAGTGTAGTGTCTCCTCCCATAACCCGATACAACCTGTGACCTCTGACCTCTGACCCCTGACCAGCCGCTCAGGCACAAACCAACA
>CM055205.1:20684756-20702256 GCA_029224185.1 Karalla daura
AGATCACCATCTCTAGATCACCTAGATCACCTGCTAGATCACCATCTCTAGATCACCTGCTAGATCACCATCTCTAGATCACCTAGATCACCTGCTAGATCACCATCTCTAGATCACCTAGATCACCTGCTAGATCACCATCTCTAGATCACCTAGATCACCTGTCTTTCCTGCTCCGCTCCTCTGCTTTGGGGTGCAACATGTTGAAGAAGGTCCATCTGCCAGCTTGGGCTCTGACCCCTGCTCCTCCGGTGGATCGGCATCTGGGTACAGAACACATGCATTCACCTCAAATGTGCAACAGTTACCAGTTATTCAGTGTTGGGGCCTTCCATACCCACCTTCTATGACCTCCTGTGCAGCCTCATCCATGGAGACAGTCTCAGGAGTGATAACAGCAGGACAGGACTGAGTCAGGCTCGGAAGGATCTGGCCTCATTCTCTCTGGTGTTTCCTTCACGATGGTGAATGACATCCCTGCAACTCACAACAACCGAGGGAAACAGTGACGTAAGTGATTTGTCATAGTCCACATGAGTATTTGGTGACACTAAAAACCGTTTGCTGCGATGTCAGGGTCAGCCAGCCCTGGCCCTGGCCCCCTTCAGCCAGTGGAGACACCACACCTTCCCCTTCCTCCAGCAGCACTGGACTCTTTCTCTGCAGGCTTCAGTTTACATCTCTTGAAATGTCGCCACATCAAAGTTCTTTTGAACAATCCGAAGCAGTGCAAACAATGTAGATATTCATGTCCTTGAATTTTTTCCTGTGGTTGCTGGAATCAGCTCTCCCGTTTTCTTCTCCTTAACATCCCAGTCGTGTTCAGCGTTCCCCTTGTTTCGGATGTAATCCAGTTGCAGCTGCCTTTCTTTGGCAGACTAAGAGCGTCGACCTTATCTTTATGTCTACACATCAGGGGTCTTGACATCTTCTGTATGATTTCTCCACTGTAGAGGCAGCGATGTTTCTTATCGTATTTCCTCAAGCTGCTCACCTTGGAAAGATGACAGCTGCTTGTCTCTGCCTGCAGGAGTACATGCAGATGGAGCCCCTGGGTCCGTGTTGCTGCTCTGACTGGACTCAAGTTCTTCTGACCCGATCGTTTACTTCTGCTTTTAGCAGAAGACGCGTTTTGCTCATTATCCCACTCTTCATCACAACCACAGTCAGTGCTTTCCTCCTTTTCATCTGGAGCGTACAGTCATCTGACTCCATTACAGCCTGTTTAAAGACAACGACATTCAGCGGAACATTGGTTCAAAATGATCACTTCATAATCATCAGCCCTCACATCATTTACATAGATTTTCATACATTTTTTTAAAAGTAAATCACATTTTTTTCTGTATATAGATAGATTAGATAGATAAATAGATAGGTAGATACTTACAGGGCAGTGTGAGGCTCTCTTTGGCCTTTGAGGAAGCTTAGAAGGGAATGATTCCTCTGAATAGTCATCACTTAAACCTAAAAGAGCATCATACATTTCTGGTAGTCCACTTTCCATCTGCAAAAGGAGTTGTGTAAAGTTATGTTCTTGTTCACCAAACATAGTCAGATAAGCTGTGAACATTATGGAGAAAGCACACATACAAGAGTGCTTTTTGTCCTTCTCAGCTTCAGGACCAGCTGCTGGGCAGACATTTCATCCGACTCGTCTGACTCAGCAAGGGGTTTACAGAAATCTGGTAATGTATCGCTCTGAGAAAAACACATGACAGAGAGGGCAAACTGAAGCCTCTGGACTGTCACCATGTTCCTGACAGTCGACGCACATAACGCAGTGAAGCTCGACTCGACCTCAAACCGCCGCTAACACTGCTAGCTAGACTACAGTGGACGGCTTGTTGGCTGCTAGCAGGCTACAGCCTACACAGTATCAACATTAGCTGCTACTAAACTGACCACGTAGCAAACGAATGAGCCCGAGCGCTAATGCTACATGATTTAACATGGCACATCAACACGAGTTATCAGAGCCAAAAAGGAATGTACTTACCCTCCTTCACCTTCTAACTTCATATCCAAAAAGAATGGTCCTCCATTTTCTGCTCCTCCGGTTGATAAATTCCGTGTCCTCCCGCTCTCCTGCTGCTGCTTGGCGCTCCTCCCGGGTATTTAACGGCTCGTTATCGGCTAAAATATAGTGTCAGATCTTTCTGCGTGTCTCACTGGCTGAGTGTGTCACTTGACCTTGATAGGAATGTCTCAATGGCTGGGACAACACACACTTCTGAAAGTGTGTGGACACCAGCGGCCTAAAAGCTGTAGGGGGAGCTCTAGAGCACACACACAAACACGCACACACTTCCAAGTTTGGTTTACCCAAGAGCCAAGAGAGAAAAAACCATAAGAGCAATTAGGAGACGCTTCTGAAACAGACTGGAATGAAAATCCCTGTGGGCTCTGGCATTTTGGGCCCCACGGTGTTGGTGTGTTCATTTCACCTGGACCCTCTAGGACCAATGGACCAATGAACCAATCAATCAATGGATCAATGAACCAATGGACCATTGAATCAATGAACCAATGGACCAATGAACCAATGGACCAATGAACCAATCAATCAATGGATCAATGAACCAATGGACCATTGAATCAATGAACCAATGGACCAATGAACCAATCGATCAATGGATCAATGAACCAATGGACCAATGAACCAATGCACCAATGAACCAATGGACCAATGGATCAATGAACCAATGGATCAATGAACCAATGGACCAATGGACCAATGGATCAATGCACCAATGGATCAATGAACCAATGGACCAATGAACCAATGGACCAATGGACCAATGGACCAATGGATCAATGGATCAATGGATCAATGAACCAATGGACCAATGAACCAATGAACCAATCGATCAATGGATCAATGAACCAATGGACCAATGAACCAATGGACCAATGGATCAATGAACCACTGGATCAATGAACCAATGGACCAATGGACCAATGGACCAATGGACCAATGGATCAATGAACCAATGGACCAATGGATCAATGAACCAATGGACCAATGAACCAATGGATCAATGAACCAATGGACCAATGGATCAATGAACCAATGGACCAATGGATCAATGAACCAATGGACCAATGAACCAATGGATCAATGAACCAATGGACCAATGGATCAATGAACCAATGCACCAATGAACCAATGGATCAATGAACCAATGAACCAATGGACCAATGGACCAATGGACCAATGGACAGAACAGATCAGAGAGAATCTGAGGATCCTTCCTAACCCACATGTAAGGCACCAGTGAGGCCTGAAGCGTGGCTGCGTTCTTACTCTTTCACGATGTTAACTGTGTCATTGAAGTCTGGCTAGTTGAGCTGTCAGGCAGCTGGTTTTTGACTCGTCTTCCTCCATTTTCTTTAAGGTTTGACTGACTGTCTTCCAGCATGCGCACTTTACACATATACTATAGATTATGCATATATATCTATATATTATATACACATACACAGGTGGATTGTTTTGATACACAGGTGGATTGTTTTGAAATGTTAATAGCTGTAAATAAAGCATTGAAGCTGACGTACAGGCAGTGGCAGGCCGACAGGTTTGGGGGTGCACTGGTTGTACATGGCCATGGGAACTGGGACGAAGACGGGCACTGGGACCGGAACCACCAGGATGCTGGGACCAGCTTCATCTGGAGGAGGAACAGAGTCAGGAGTCTGTAGAAGGGGAATATCAAGCTTTTCTCACAGAGAGGCTTCAGCTGCTGTGCGTGTGCGTGTGCGTGTGCGTGTGCGTGTGCGTGCGTGCGTGCGTGCGTGCGTGCGTGTGTGCGTGCGTGCGTGCGTACCTGTCTGAGCTTCCACATCCACAGTCTGCGTTCTGCAGGAGACGCCCTTGTTCTGGGCCAGCGGTCTGCACAGCACGCCCTTGTTCTTCAGGAGCTTCAGAGGAGGCTTCACCACGTCCGTCTGGACGCCGACCTGCAGAGGAGACCAGACAGCTGCATGTTGACACCTCAACCAAGACATCTCCTCCTCTTCATCCCGAGACAACTCCTCCTCTTCATCACCATTCAAAACTTGTTGGATCCTTTTTTTATTATGAATCTGTATCTCTTTGGATCTTGTTCTATTGCTTTGTACAGAAGTAAAAGGAGTTCATTTCTTATTTTAAGTTTTCAACTTCTCACTACATTCTTACATCAAGCACTTTACACCAGTCCACTATTTAGTTATCACTTATTGATCATTTCTGATTTCCTATACTGCTATTATTATTACTATAGTTATTATTGGTGTTTATGTGGTAACAACCTCTGTGTTTATGTGGTAACAACTCACATGTTCGGCCGTCTTCATGTCAACGCTGGCGGGTGCGTCTGTGGCGTCGGAAACACAAACCGTCACTGGAGAACTGGTGTGTGTGTGTGTGTGTGTGTGTGTGTGTGTGTGTGTGTGTGTGTGTGTGTGTGCGCGTACTCGGGGGGGCTGTACTGTCTGCAGCCTTCGCCTTCGGTTTCTCTGCCAGCGACACGACGTTGGCGATGACCGGGGTGGGCTCCTCGACGGCTGCAGGAGGTTCAGGCTCCACTGGAGGACAGAGATGGATGGGTCAGAAGGGCGATCGGATCGATCGGATTGATCGGATCGATCGGATCGATCGGATCGATCGGGGCGGACAAGAGAGAGGCAGCGGTACAGACCTTTGAGGAGCTGGGCCTGCGAGGGCGACTTGTCGGTGCAGAACTGCAGCAGACAGAGCATGTTGCAGAAGTGTTTGACCTCGCCCAGCAGCGGCAGGCTCTGCTTCAGCTTGCCCTTGGAGCCGCAGGTGTCGCACTTGGCCACCTGAGAGGAGACACAGCCCTCAGCTGCAGCCACGCCCCCCCCCGCACCTGACCTGCAGATCAGAGCTGCAACCAGCGATCGCTACCTGGACTACTCAGTTAGTCAGTTTGTCTTTCAATTTGTAAAATGACGCAAACACTTGAAAGCTGTGAATGCCTGGTCAGGATCAGGTCTGACATTTTTAGAAACCAGGAAATATTCACATCTCAGAAGCTGAGAACTGAACTCTGAACGCCTAGTCCCTTAACGTCATTCTGCAAACTGTTTTCAAATGCTACAAACATTTGTCACTAATTTTAGAAGTCAATTTATCAGTAGGTTGTTGCAGCTCGAAAAGCTGAATGCTCCCTGGTTTAAGATTTAGCTGTGGGAGTATTACGCTCTATATAATCATGTAAAATAATTACAATACTCATATGAACATTTAATCATCTGCTGCAGCTGAATCTATACACAGGTGGACAACTTCAGCTCAACAGCTCATAACATCTGGGTGGTGGACTTACGTGGCAGAAGAGCATGGTGTACTTGGACCTGCAGTCCTCGGAGCAGAACTCCTCGTAGGAGCCTCCGTACTGAGCCTTCACCAGCTTCCTGGACTCAGAGTGGCAGTAGGTGCAGCGCAGGCAGTGTTTGCCCCAGGTCCTCGTCACCTCCAGCTGGTAGAGCAGCATACAGCCTGGGGAGGGGCAGGATCAGCCTCAGCTCTCAGTGTGTGTGTGTGTGATTGTGTGTGTGTGTGTGTGTGTGTGTGTGTGTGTGAGGGCCGGTACCGTCACTGCAGAAGCAGACGTCCTTGTTGTTGACTCTTTTGGCTTCTTTGAGAATCCTGTCCATCTTACAGTAGTCACACAAGCTCATCACATTCTTGTCTTTCTTGTATTCCTGAGAACAATCTGTACTGCACAAGAACACCATCTGATCCTGTGGGAACAGAGTGGGAACAGAGAGGGAACAGAGTGGGAACAGAGTGGGAACAGAGTGGGAACAGAGAGGGAACAGAGTGGGAACAGAGTGGGAACAGAGTGGGAACAGAGTGGGAACAGAGTGGGAACAGAGAGGGAACAGAGTGGGAACAGAGAGGGAACAGAGAGGGAACAGAGTGGGAACAGAGTGGGAACAGAGAGGGAACAGAGAGGGAACAGAGTGGGAACAGAGAGGGAACAGAGTGGGAACAGAGTGGGAACAGAGAGGGAACAGAGTGGGAACAGAGAGGGAACAGAGTGGGAACAGAGTGGGAACAGAGAGGGAACAGAGAGGGAACAGAGTGGGAACGTTGAGCCGCCAGCTCACTGTGTGATAACGGCGTGTTGGTGAGCGGCCTCCTACCTGGATCTGGACGACTTCAGGCTTGGAGGTGATGCTCTGGCTGCACTGGGGGCAGCTCAGCTTCTGAGCGGCTCTGCTGAGGGCTGGGGGGGGCGGGGCCAGGGCGGCGGGCGGCCCCGGCGAGGCCGTGGTGATGGGCAGCTTAGGTACGATGCTTCCATGTTTCTGGGACTTCGCCTTCAGCATCTCCTGTGGCGGGAAGAAACAGGAAGCAAGTGGAGGAAACAGGAAGTAAGTGGAGGAGACAGGAGGAAAGAGGAGGAAACAAGAAGGAGGGAGAAAGGAAAAAAAAAATCACTTAATTTCTTAAAATGCTTCTCAAAAAATGATTATTAGAACTGTGTTGAGTTGGTGATTGCTGCTGCTGCAGCTCTGGTTGAACTGGTTAAGAGGTTAACTGGTGGTGTGGACGGGACAAACACCAGGTTTCCCAGCTCAGACTGGGAGGAGAACACCAGGTTTCCCAGCTCAGACTGGGAGGAGAAACACCAGGTTTCCCAGCTCAGACTGGGAGGAGAAACACCAGGTTTCCCAGCTCAGACTGGGAGGAGAACACCAGGTTTCCTAGCTCAGACTGGGAGGAGAAACACCAGGTTTCCCAGCTCAGACTGGGAGGAGAACACCAGGTTTCCCAGCTCAGACTGGGAGGAGAACACCAGGTTTCCCAGCTCAGACTGGGAGGAGAAACACCAGGTTTCCCAGCTCAGACTGGGAGGAGAACACCAGGTTTCCTAGCTCAGACTGGGAGGAGAAACACCAGGTTTCCCAGCTCAGACTGGGAGGAGAACACCAGGTTTCCCAGCTCAGACTGGGAGAAGAACACCAGGTTTCCCAGCTCAGACTGGGAGGAGAAACACCAGGTTTCCCAGCTCAGACTGGGAGGAGAAACACCAGGTTTCCCAGCTCAGACTGGGAGGAGAACACCAGGTTTCCCAGCTCAGACTGGGAGGAGAACACCAGGTTTCCCAGCTCAGACTGGGAGGAGAAACACCAGGTTTCCCAGCTCAGACTGGGAGGAGAAACACCAGGTTTCCCAGCTCAGACTGGGAGGAGAACACCAGGTTTCCCAGCTCAGACTGGGAGGAGAACACCAGGTTTCCCAGCTCAGACTGGGAGGAGAACACCAGGTTTCCCAGCTCAGACTGGGAGGAGAACACCAGGTTTCCCAGCTCAGACTGGGAGGAGAACACCAGGTTTCCCAGCTCAGACGTGCTGACCTGGAAGCTCATGACGCAGGGCAGGCCGCAGAAGTTCCTGATGGAGGTGTCGGACATGGCCAGGTGGTAGGACGGCACCGTGGTCTTCCCACAGGTGTCACAGTTCAGCGGAGCTCCTGCAGGGACAAGCAGAGCCTCACAGGACATGTAGAAGCTATGGGACACCGGTTCCATCAGAAGTGACAGACTTCATGAAGACCTTCCAAAAAAACCTTGAAAAACGTCATTCTCTCTTCTCAGGTTATCAGCCCTGAGCCCACAGCCCTGACCCCACAGCCCTGACCCCTGGGCCCACAGCCCTGAGCCCACAGCCCTGACCCCTGACCCCACAGCCCTGACCCCTGACCCCACAGCCCTGACCCCTGACCCCACAGCCCTGACCCCTGGGCCCACAGCCCTGACCCCTGGGCCCAGCTGAGCGGAGCAGCGGGCTACCTGAGGCGCTGACCGTCTGCACCTTGTGGGCCATCACACAGCTGGTGCTGCAGAACAGGCTGATGGAGCCGTCGCCGGCCTCGCTGTCCACGGCCTCGGCCAGCATCCGCGTGCTGCGGCACATCACACACGCCACGTACACCTTGGTCTTCTGCTCAGTCACCCAGAAAACAACAAAAACAACAACACATTATTGCTACATCCAAAGTGAGTTGCAGAATATTTTCACACTGCAGTTGAGAGAGCTGCAATAATTGATTGACGACTATCGATTCAAGCATTTTCTGATTCTCTGTGGCAGAGAGAAAGAGCTAGTTCCCTCCAAAAAGTGTTTACTTTCCAATCAGGCTGGGAGCCCAGACTGGAGCAGACTGGGAGCCCAGAGCGGAGCAGACTGGGAGCCCAGAGCGGAGCAGACTGGGAGCCCAGAGCGGAGCAGACTGGGAGCCCAGGCCGGAGCAGGCTGGGAGCAGTGCGGCCTGTGGGGGCTGCCTACCTCCTTGTACTTGGCCAGGCAGTGTGTGTTGCAGAGCGTGCGGCTGCAGCTGTCCAGCCGCAGCAGCAGCGGCTTGCTGTGGCAGTAGAGGCCGCAGAGCGCGCAGCCCGCCACCGACAGCTTGTTGACCGCCCGGAAGCGGCTGAAGCACGCGTCGCCACACAGCTTGTGCACCGCGCCGCTGCTCAGCACCACCTCGTGTTTACTCTGCAGGCACAAGAACAGCGTCATCTCCCCCTCCTCCTCCCCCTCCTCCTCCTCCTCCTCCTCCTTTTAATGGCCTCTAACAACATATAGCTAATACGTTGCCTTTCTTTTATTTCTCATGTATCTAACAAGAGCGGTCTAAGACAGAGAGTCTGAAATGTTGAGGAGTCACATTTAGGGAAAAAGTCCAAAAATTACACAGCATGCTAATCTGTTAGCATGGACGTAGCTGTTTTGTGAAAGGTGGAGGTCTCACACCCTCGACTACTCTTTGCTGTCTAGAGCGAGGGATTTGATTCTTTTGTGGTGTTTGCGTGTCTAGGAACCTCGTCAGCTATCACTGATGTTTTCTTCACAGGACGACGTTAGAAGCTGGCTCAGTGTTGGTGGAAGGCTTAACATTTGTGTTGCTTGACTGGAATGAATCGCTTCGATGTGTCAACAGCTTCTAGAGGAGGTTCTTCTTTCAGGTCAGACCTTGCGGATACATGTGGTCAGATGTTCCGGTGCGGTTCACTTACAACGCAGTATCTGGTGCACATGCTGCACAGCGAGCGGCCTGCTGAGGAGGAGGAGGAGGAGGCGGAGGAGGAGGAGGAGGAGGAGGAGGAGGTGGTGGTGGAGGAGGAGGAGGTGGTGGTGGAGGAGCCTTTGCTGCCTTTGGAAGCGCTGCTCTTGTAGTTGAAGGACGTCAGGCAGCTCTGGCTGCAGAACTCCAGCCTGTCACCTTTGTCGTCCGGAGCCAAAATGACGTCCTGAGGCCGCAGTATCAACCTGGCAGAAACAAAGAGGCCAGAAGGAGGAGAAGATGGAGAGCTCGCTCCCAGAGGGACCCATGAAGCTTCTCACTTTAGCTAACTGATCAGCACAGAGAGCTCCAGCATGAATGTTTCAGTGTTATGTCGATACAAAGATGAGCAATGAGCTGTGTTTAGAGCTGGAGGCGTCCTGTCAGCGTTTCTACAGCTGAGATGAGATGAGGTCTTGCAGGTTTAAGAAGCTGCTGCTCTACAGGAAATGGAAGAGCCAAGCCCAGCTCTGGAGCAGAGCTGCAGCCTGTCCCTGCTGGACTCACTTCTGGCAGCTGAAGCAGACTTTAGCGTCTCCTCTGGCCGCAGGCAGAGACGTGGTGAGGCAGCTGGTGGAGCAGAACAGAGCCGGCGAGCCTTTCCTCTGGAACGCCGTCTGGCCCTTCTTCAGGGCCTTCATGCAGTGGGAACAGAACATCTGCATGGCCGAGGGGCTGATGACGGGCAGCGCGCCCGGCCCTGCAGACGGGGTGACGGTGAAGACGGAGCCGATCCTCAGGTCGTCCTGTCAGGGACACACAGAGGACAGAGGACATCAGACAGCCTGGTCCGCTCCTCTGCCCAGACAGCAGGCCTCAGTGACTGCACAGAGGCTCAGACTGCTGCTTGGCAGGTGCAGGACGAGGGACCACAGGCGGAGCTGAGGACGCGTGGGGTTTTCTCCATGGGAGGGAACTAAACTTTCAGTGGGTGGAAGTCTAAAAAGTCTTTTTAGACATGCAGACGAGTTTTAGACATTTTGGGATGCTTTCTTTTATTAAAGTATGAAAAGATTTGAGTCCCACCTTTTCAGTGTTGGGCTCATCTTTCACAGTCAGCGTAGATGAGCTGGATACGAGGGCACGATCGTACTCTTCATCTACTGGCTCATCTTTCACCTGGACCAGGTGTGGCGAGGGATTCGACTGGACTGACCGAGTGTTACAAAGCAACTTCTCCTGAAGCACAGAGAGAAAACACGATGAGATGTTGCTGATGCACTGACCTTACAAGGAGCTGCAGCCTGAGGCCTGTTTCAGTTCACACAGTGAGGAAGACCTTCTGAGGAAGACCTTCTGAGGAAGACCTTCTGAGGAAGACCTTCTGTCCGACACTCACAGTCTCTGACGGCTGAACCGGCTTCGTCCCGTTTGTCATGGTCGCTGGAGACGCGCTGTCCCTTCCTACGAGAACAGAAGCAACATGTTCAGAACGAGGATTAGGAAAACAAGTCCCAGCTGAGCTACAAAGAAGCAGACGAGAATCACTTAGATTCAAAACGTCACACACCATGAACCTTAAATGTAACAGAAGAGCTTCAGATCTACAGCATCGACCTGCAGAGCACTTTCACATTTCAGATTTTAGTTAAAACCAAAGGGCTGATGGAGATGACAGGAAAATGTTGTGCCACGTGTTGCTTTATGCTGTGAGGTTTCTCACCTGTGCTGTGTGTTGCTTCAGATGCTGGAGACGAGGTTGACTGCAACAAATCTAAGGAGACTTTCACATCCTGGCCCCGGTCCTGGCCCCGGTCCTGGTCCTGGTCCTGGCCCTGGCCCTGGCCCTGGCCCTGGCCCTGGCCCTGGCCCTGGCCCTGGCCCTGGCCCTGGCCCTGGTCCTGGTCCAGAACCTGGCCCTGGCCCCGGTCCTGGCCCTGGCCCCGGTCCTGGCCCTGGCCCTGGCCCTGACCCCGGTCCAGGACCTGGTCTGCTGCTGGTTGAAGCGACACGGTGGGTTTGATGTCGGCTTCCTCCTTGATGGAGACGCTGCTCTCTGTCACTGTGGAAAAAGTTTCAAATACACATCTGTCAAATCAACATCTGTCACAGCAAAACAAGCAGAGTGGGAGGGACAGCCCTGAAACTTACTTCACTTTTCACATCTGGAATAAACAAACACTTTTACTGGCTTGACTCTTTCTGTTTAAGAGATTGTATTTTCATGCACGATACATTTGCTGGGCTCTGTAAAGCGCTATGAACTGCCTTGTCTTAGAGAAGCACTGACAGGCTCCTGCACAGAACCTCGATCAGAGCGTTTACCTGTGACTGGAAAGACAGGCGAGCCGCTGATCTCCAAAGCGTCCGGTTTCTCCTCCTTCATCTGCGCCTCCTGCTCCACCTGATCCACTGTGCCGATGTCCATCATCTCATCGAGGTCGGCCGCTGTGGACCGCCTCAACACACAGTCACTGGAGCCTTTTCCCTGCTGTGAGTCCCTCTGTGTCGGAGTGTTTGTGGCTTCCTTCTCTTCCTCAGAGACCTCGCTCATGGTTGACTCTCCTCTCTGGCTGCCTGTGTCAGATGACAAGTAATTAGTGACATTCTAGAAAAAGCATCAACACAGAGGTTGAGGATCCCTGACCTCGACACAGCAGCTGCTTTGGTGTCAAATCTGGGATCAAAAACACTAGGACCCATATTAAACATAGTAGAAAAGTAAAGCAACAAAATATGGAAAGAGCTAAAATGCACAGTAAGGTTGGTTAATGAGCTGACAAAACAAGTGGCGCAGCTGTAAAGTCCTGTGTCATGAGCAGGTTTATGCCACCCTCTCTGCGTGCTGTGAACTACTTTAAACATTCATTTTTATAACTTGTAGATCTGCATGTTGAGCTGCGTGTGGATGTTCTTGTTGATGTTTTTTGTTTTATTTCTTTAACTGGGAGTTGCAACAGTGCAGGGACAACACGCCTGAATCCCGAGTTGACTGCACCCCCAGCTGGGAGGTGTGTGTGTGTGTGCGTGTGTGTGTGTGTGTGTGTGTGTGTGTGAGGCTACACACCCAACCTCGTGTTCCAATACCTCCTTTAAATGAACATTCACATGCAACCTGTGCTTTAACAGCATGTTACCTCTCTGCACTGAGTTGGGGCACATATGCACTTATATGCATCAGCATCTGCGTTGTTTTCTTGTTTATCTGTGCAGGATTAGAGCTGGACAGAAGTTCACCAGTTGCTGCTCTCTCTATGTAAACAGGAGAGCTAGCTTTGCTGGGGCACGGTTCCTCAGCCAGCAGCGGCTCTCTATGGCAGCAGGGCAGCAGGACGGGCTGTCTACTCAGCCACAGCGTCCTCTCCTCTGTTACAGCTCGTCGTGAGCCAGCAGCTCGGGCTCGGGCTGTGTGCAGCTGTTAGCTTGCTACAGTTAGCTTCTGCTCCTGCCGCCGGCCATGCACGCACCGAGGCGTCACAGCTCGTCACTACGCGGGTTAGTAGCGTGTCATCGGTGTGGTGGTGTCATGCAGACGACAGCAAAATCAACGAGTACGTGTGGTTTCTAAACGTAAACAGCGCTGGAGAAACGTGCAGACAGTTACCACGATCCTGAGCCGCACAGTCGCCTCTCCAGCCAGATGCTGGAGTGATGAGGGCCAGATGTTGTGTTTCACATAAAAATCCTGTATCTGTGAATGAACCCGGACTTTAAAAAAGAAACTGCACTCTGCTTTACAACTGTTTTCTACATTATTGGCGCTACGGCTCGCATGTTGTGGTGCGCTGTCTTCTTCCTGTGAATAGTTTCGCGCAGTGATCGAACCCAGCGGCTCGTTAGCGCCCCCCCGAGCAGAGCTGTGAACTGCACCCAGCCGCTGGGAGAAACCAGGCATGTGTGGCGGGAGATTCTCATGGATCCCCTCTGCGGACGTTCACCTGGAAACACAGGTGATGAGTGCAGTCCAGGCCAGTGGCTCTGACGCGATGCTCCGTCATGAGAACAGATGATGGTTTCGAGGGTTCGGAGAGTTAGGTAGAATATGGCCAATATATTGACTATTAATACATGTATTTGGTGGTCGCGGATCATGGACCATGGTCCATGAAGTGGACGTGTCGTGCTTCCTTGCCGCGCTCCGACTGCTCACGCGGGGCATCGCACAGTCTCTGGTGCGCATGCGTGTGTTGCACACTTCCGCAACGTGTCTCCAGAAGTTTCTGTCCCGTCTCGCGTTTTAATAATAAGACAAAACAAAGCAAATCTGTGAGGTCGACATCACCTTCGCTGTGTCTTGTCCTCTATAGTTAACACGATGCTTTAGTTCACAACTTGACCAGACCAGTTGAATGGTTTATTCATCCGTGTTCTCTGGTGGTCACACAGAAGCTATGAAACATTTGTTGAATCAGAAATATTTTGAAACAGTTTTTACTGTTGTAATTATCTATAGCACCTGTTGTAAACCTGCATACACGTGGGTGTTGGCAGAGCTTTAAATTTCACTTACAAGTCTATTCTTGCCTTATAACAAAGTAACAAATATGACTAAATAACACACACATACACACACACACACACACAAACACACACACACACACACACAGTTGATGCTTGAAATTGATTTAATGTTTTTAAGCAGCACAATGCCGGGCCAGACTCCATGGGCATGGTTTTGGTTGCTGGACCTCAATACAAAAAACACAAGTAATACAATTAATACAAGGAAGAGTAATGTACCGCTGTAAATGGTATCGATAAAGTTGTGATATCTTGACCAAACCTTTTTTTTAACCTTTATTCTAAGTGTAATGTGTTATGCTTAGCTTGCTTATGCCTCTGGAGCAGATGTTCAGCACAAGTGGTGCTGAACAGTGACGAGCTGATGGTGCACAACCACAGACTAACTGTGATTGTGCATGTAACTAGTTTACTCAAGTACTTTCCTTTGTTTTCATCCATCAGCTTTATTATAGCCCTGAACCCGAAGTGTCGGGGATATTATGGTTTTGGAACGACCGCAGCCGCTGCATGTTCTCCGTGTTAAGGCGATAACACCGTTTGGATTAGGATTTTGATATTTGGCAGACAGATTCATCACTCGTAGGGGAAGAACTGATTCGATTTTCATGCATTTCCTATTGTACGTTTGGCCATAAGGAGCAGCACTCGAAAAATTACATTTGTGCTTATATCTCCATTACTATGAGGCCCATTGATGTCAAACCTGATGCAACATGGATGAAGCAACATGGATGAAGCAACGTGGATTGTTCAATCGTGCCTCAGGGTGTTCGGGTATATAACCATCACATTGGGTGCCGAATGCATAGGTCCAGTGATATACAGTAACTGGTCACTGAACAAATGGGTGTTTTTTGCACTCAGTGATCACAAATATCTCCGAAAAATCTATCCACACAAAATGGTGTTTTTTGTAAATTCATATTTTGTAACTTTGAGGTTTTTTCCTTGTGTATTTCCTCCACCGCTGGTTATTTGTTAACAGTGATCTTGCCTTAATAATTGTTGCACAAGTTTAAGCAATAGCACCTCAATATTTGCCTCATTTGTTTATCCATTTGTTATGAGACTTGCACTAAGCTTCATATCTTTTGGCACACTGGACGTCCAGTTCCTGGTTGTTTCTCACAGATTCCTCGTTGAGACCTTGTGCAGAATGCATCAAACCAAGTTTCATGATTCTGTCTTCCTCCTCGCTCTCCCATCCTCACACAGTCCTCTCCACCTGGGACCGTATCATTGTCTGTCCAGTTATCTGGTTCTTTTCCATCTCTTGTCTCACTCCAAAATGCCGCACTAGGAGAGAGTCAGAGAGAGCTGGTGTGATTAAACCGTCCACTATGATTTTGGAGAAGAACAAAAACCTGTCACAGTCCAACCTGTTGTTGAGCTTTGAACCGTCGACCCACAACCACGTGCCCTCCTCCTTTACGTCTGTCAGCCCGATCCAGAACTTATCATCAGGGTCCTTCATCTTGACCATCAGTCTCTCATTCAGGAATACCTGAGCAGGAAACACAGACACAACATGTGAGCCCAGCTTTCTGTGCAGAGAGGAGACGTTAGTTGATGTGTAGTGGTGATAAAACCTGCTCGTCTCTGCTGTCTATCTGAACCAGGTCTCCTCCCAGACGCTGACATTGCTGTCTGCTTTGGGTCCAGTTCAACTTGTTGTCAGAGAAAAGATAGCACCTTCCTCCATGTAGCTCCCAAGGAGGCTCACACCTCAGACAGGACGCAGCTTTGAAGAGAAGAGACGTCAGTCAGGAGCAGGTGATCACTGCCCATTACAGAACTCTGTGGAGAAGGTAGATCTGAGAGCAGCTGAGAGCTTGATGAAAGCAAAGCTAAATCCATCACTTACTCAGTGAGATATTTGATGACTTGGGGCACGTGTCCTCCAGCATGCTGCATGTCACGTTTGGACAGGTTTGTCCTGTTGCTGGAGCAGAAAAGAAAACCAAATCTACAGTTAGAGAGAGAAACTCAGACGTCAGTCAGGAGCAGGTGATCACTGCTTGGTCGATGCTGCGTTCCTACTTCTCTCACTCCAAAATACACACACTCACACACATCTACACACAGGTGTGAAAACACTCACCCATACTCCAGTCTGAATCCCTGAGGTTACAGTTCAATCATCTCAGTCAAAAGATCAGAAGTGAAGTAAAACAATAAAGTTCCATAAAGGTAAGCTGGTAGTTACATTCAGTTCTCTCTGGGATCCGAACTTAACGTTGAAGCTTTAAATAAAGAGAGAATCTAACTTCACTCCAGGTATCAAAAGCTCACCTGTCAGATTCCTCCTCGGCTCTTCCTGCTCTCTCAGCATCTGGAAGCTTCTCTGTATTTGCACGTTGGCAACAGCTGATCAACAGAAAGCAAGACTCCTCTGACGCCTCTGCATTTCCAGTCCTCACAGCTTTTTTTGGTGTGAATGAAAGCAAACAAAGAGTCTTACAGAGGCGGCAGACGACGACGAGAGCAGCCACCAGGAGAGCGCTGACCACAAACAGGGAAACTCTCTCTGCCGTGACCTTTGACCCCTTGGCTGAGGCCTGGGGGGGGTGGCAGCTCCACCTGCTCAACAGGTGGAGGACAGACATGCAGACAGACGGACACGGACGGCATGAACGAGGTTTCTGGACTCTCAGACGTGAGGGAAATGAACGTCTGCTCCTCAGTTCCATGTGACATCAGCTTCTAACGAATCAGCATGAGTCCTCCTCATCTCTCCTGTTGTCTGGAGGCTGACATCCCACAGCAGCTGACACATTTTTATATCTATTCATTTGGATTCGTTGTAATTTCTTTGGAGCGTTCTGTGACACATCAGGAGAAAAGAAGGTCATCTGATTCTGATTCTGAACGACGACCTTCTGCCATCAAACTGAGAGTGAGCTTCCTCGCTGAGCTCTGAACTAAACTGTACCTGAAGGTTTCATCATATTCTGCTGAAGCCTGCTGCTGTCATGTCCATACGTTTGGTCGAGTTTACGACATTTACCATTTAACTAAATATTTATTTAATATATTTAATAATTCTGGTTCCAATCTATTTCCATGTAGCTGCTTACATTTTATTTTTCGAAGATCAACAGTTTTTATTCCTAGTTTCTTTCATTTTGTGTGTCTGTGACACTCTGCTGTATTGAAAGTGCTTTTTAGATAAAGTCTGACTGCTTGACTGATGATGACAGTAACAGCTGTGTGTATGTGCCTCTAATTTTAGTTGTGTATAAATAATAGCAGCTTTGTCAAGTCCTGATGAACATGAAAGGAGAATAATCAACAGTGGAGCGACTGTGAGTCTGTTTATTGCTGAGCAGCTCAGCTTTTCACATTTCTCTCATGCAACAACATTGCGTCTGAGGATGAGGAACACAAACCACAGTGGCGTAAGCGAGTTGCTGTCTGGTCTGAGAACATCACGTCCTGGGCTCTGAGCTGCTGGTCCTGCAGCAGCCCGGAGAGCGACTCTCATCCCAGCATCTTATCCAGAGCGATGCTGAGCAGGAACGTCTCCCAGGCTCTGTCACTGGGTCCCACACTTCCCTGTTCCACCTCAGAGCTTTACTGGGACGGCAAAGCCAGCTCCTGGTGTGGTTTGTTCTTTGTTTTGTTTCTGTCTTCACATCTCTTCACACCATCTGAACAGGAAACTGATTCAGCTCGACTCTGTTTACTCTACTCTACTACTCTAGAAGTAACAGTCAGGAACCATTTCTAGGTGGTAAAATAAGTGTGAACAGGCAGTTTGTATTGATCAAGTTACTGTGTGTAAATTTGTCTAATAAGGAACAGAATACTTTTGTTTTTGATTTAAAAAACAAGTACTTCAACTTATTGAGGATCTACATCAAAGTTATTGACACATTCTTCATCGGTTATTAATGATCAGTTTGAGTACTTCCTCCTCTGAAACAGGAAGTACTTGAGCAAAAATAGCAGAAG
>CM055205.1:20704756-20719756 GCA_029224185.1 Karalla daura
CATACACACACACACACACACACACACACACACACACACACACACACACACACAGAGTTGATGCATGAAAATGGTTTATTAAGTTCAAGAAGCACTTCAATACTCAACACAAGCGAAGCTGAAGCGGAAGCTGAAGCACTCACTGTGGCAGGATGCAGGATGCAGGATGCAGCCATGAACATTTGCTTTTTATTCTTTTCATCCAGCAGCTTCAGCATTCGATTAACAGTTACTGAACAAAGCATCATTTTTTGTAACCAGTGCTTCCAAACATCTCAGAGGAGGAGACTTTAAATCGAGGTACAACCGCTCTTTATCAAAATCATGCTTTTGATGATTTTAATTTCTGTGTTTGTTTTTTTTGAACAACTTTGAGGTTTCGATCAGGAACGTTTATCAGCAGATTAATCCACAATGAGAGGAACCTGTAGCAGCCCTGTGATAATAAATAATAAGTATTAAGAAAGGCATAATAATCTAAAGTGACCAGATGTGGCAGTTCCACTGACATGTCTTAGTTTTGGTTCTGTACTGTGCTCTGTGTATTTCCTCCCCTGCTGGTTATTTCTGAACATCTCTCCCTGTTAATTAGTGCACACGTTCAAGCAATTGCATATTAATAATTTCCTTTTTTACTCAGAAATATAACAATGTTCTCATGTGTTTAAGAATAATATAATACTTGCACTAAGCTTCATATCTTTTGGCACACTGGACGTCCAGTTCCTGGTTGTTTCTCACAGATTCCTCGTTGAGACCTTGTGCAGAATGCATCAAACCAAGTGTCATGATTCTGTCTTCCTCCTCGCTCTCCCATCCTCACACAGTCCTCTCCACCTGGGACCGTATCATTGTCTGTCCAGTTATCTGGTTCTTTTCCATCTTTTGTCTCACTCCAAAATGCCGCACTAGGAGAGAGTCAGAGAGAGCTGGTGTGATTAAACCGTCCACTATGATTTTGGAGAAGAACAAAAACCTGTCACAGTCCAACCTGTTGTTGAGCTTTGAACCGTCGACCCACAACCACGTGCCCTCCTCCTCTACGTCTGTCAGCCCGATCCAGAACTTATCATCAGGGTCCTTCATCTTGTCCATCAGTCTCTGATTCAGGAATACCTGAGCAGGAAACACAGACACAACATGTGAGCCCAGCTTTCTGTGCAGAGAGGAGACGTTAGTTGATGTGTAGTGGTGATAAAACCTGCTCGTCTCTGCTGTCTATCTGAACCAGGTCTCCTCCCAGACGCCGACATTGCTGTTTGCTTTGGGTCCAGTTCAACTTGTTGTCAGAGAAAAGATAGCACCTTCCTCCATGTAGCTCCCAAGGAGGCTCACACCTCAGACAGGACGCAGCTTTGAAGAGAAGAGACGTCAGTCAGGAGCAGGTGATCACTGCCCATTACAGAACTCTGTGGAGAAGGTAGATCTGAGAGCAGCTGAGAGCTTGATGAAAGCAAAGCTAAATCCATCACTTACTCAGAGAGATATTTGATGACTTGGGGCACGTGTCCTCCAGCATGCTGCATGTCACGTTTGGACAGGTTTGTCCTGTTGCTGGAGCAGAAAAGAAAACCAAATCTACAGTTAGAGAGAGAAACTCTCAGAGTCAGCTGACTCTGGAGGTAACAGTGAGACTGAGATCTGCCAGGAATCAACTTTGATCAACTCAGACCTGAGACGGTTTGAAACAAGCTCACCTGAGACATTTTTCAGGTCCTCTGTCAGCTTCAGGATGTTCTGCTTCATCTGGTTCCTCTCATTATCTGAGTGGTTTAGAAGGAGATTGAAGGTCAAACACTCATTTGTAATTACTTAATTAGGACACGATCAGCGTCTAGTTTATCAATCGACCGTTGTGAACAGACTAGACGTGACAGATTGATTCTCTCTGATTTCCAGCAGTTCACAACAAGCTGTTTGTTTCTCATCTGTACACACTCACAGAGAAGGATGAGACCAATGACAGCAGCAGCCAGGAGAACGACGAGAACCCCAACGATGACTCTGGCTGCCCTGACCTTTGACCCTCCATTGGACTGGTTGACTGGTTGTTGTTGTTGTTGTTGTTGGGGGTCTGGGGGATGCAGAGGATGCAGACAGCATATTTACACTGAGTCAGTTCTCAAACAAAATTAGGAGCTTTGTCAGTAATACCGCTACTAGCTGGAGCTTTGCTGATGCGTTGGACCCAGAATCAGAGGAGAAACCAGATATTTTGTTCCATTTCATTGTCTGAAACTGACGTGTATTCACATTCACGCCAGTGTATTCACAGCCTGGACTGGACCAAGACTCCCGACTTCAGAGCCAAATAGCCCAAAATCACAAAAAATCCCCTGAGAAATTAATGGGAAAAATTAGCATCCACTGCGAAGCCATACATCGGCCTAGAAACTTCATTTAAACTTCAAAACGCAGGAAAACTTGTCGTCTCTGCCTGTACCTGACAGCGTGTTGATACCTTGCATCATTTTTCATCCAGACCCTCTCAAAAACATGTGGTTTTGGCATTTTCAACTCTGCTAGAGGGGAGAGACCAACTGTCAGTGCAGGATCGCTGAAAAATCTGCTCTCAGTTTTCTCTTCTCACGCTCCTCCCAGCCACACCGTACGCACTAGGTGAATTCTTTTTCCCACTTTTGCAGGAAAATTTGTCCTTTTTTGTACGATTTGTGCCATAAACCTGTGCGCCTTATAAGATTTAAATGGCGAGCCTCAGAGTCAGAACAATGCAGCCTGTTCTCTCCATAAGCCGCAATGCATTTTCCATCCACTGTGATCAAAGTTAAAATTTACACTTCGACTGTGGCCTCGGTTTTCATAGTAGACACACCAAAGAGCATCAGGGCGTTCCTGACACTCTCCTCTACGGGTGCAAGTGTTGTCTCCCCAGAGCCAAGCGCTTCGCACTTATGCAATTTCGTTTTTTCCCATAAGAACGAATATGAAAAACGGAACCCCACAAACAAACATCTGCTACGTCTCCATACTGTGACTGATAAACTTTATTCCAACTTGAAAAATTGTAGAAACTTGCGCTTTGCTTGTGTAGAAGATTTCAAGTTGACAGGTGGTATCGTTTTTCAGCAGGGCCTTCCCAAATAGCCAGTGGTCAAGTGTGTTGCATCTGCTCCTCCACTGACAGTGGCACAGGCACACAAATGGACAACACACACACACACACACACACACACACACACACACACACCCCGCCCAGGGAACCTGCTAGGGGCCAAGGGCCTCACCAAAGGAATTGCATCTGAAATGAATGGGAGAAAGACACAGGCACCCATCCAAGGGCAGAGCCCCGGCTCCCATTACAAATAAATGGGAAAAGAACCAAAAAGCCTGATTTCTCACCCAGTATACAAACTTTATTTAAAATGAATACAGTGATGAACTTGTGGTCTGTGTTGTTTCCACCATGGACACACACACACACACCCCACACTCACACACACACTCACTGTGTCTTGTGAGCAATCTAAAAGCAGAGAAAGTGCTGGAAGCCAACAGACACACATCCCAGAGCACTGTTGAAATTTCAGAGCGCCGGAATTTTCTAGTTTGAACTAAAATTCAGTCAGACAGCAGACTCCTCAGCGATGCTACAGCAGTGTATTTACAGGGTCTGTTTGGACCTTCAAGCTAAGCCCTAAACTCGTTTTCTCTCTATGACTTTTCTTTGCGTGTGTCTGTCAGACTTGAGACACTTTGAGCTGTTTACACATATAGACAAACAGCAATAAGAGATTGCACTTTGTGCAACAGTGATGCAACCAGTTCCTCTTTCTTCTGTGGACATGACTTCCCCCGGTGTCCCTGTGTAGCTGCTCTGCAAACTGTCACTTCACACACTTGATAATCTCTCTTTTATTCTTTTTCTGCATCACAGAAGTGAAAGTGATGCTTTAAGGAGCCTGATTCAACTCCTCTAAGTTCTGTTCAATGAGCCATAAACACGTGGTCACATCTTCAGCTCAAGCTCATTGTAAAATTTGTACTTTTGAAAATTTCACAGTTCAGGAAGTTCTCAAAACAGCAATTTCCTCTTCTTTTATTTTTAGTGTACTTCAAATTCCTTCCTTACCAGTGATATTAGATTGACAGGGCAGACAACATATCTGAAAGGGCAACGTTGTGGTTTCATCCTATCACTGCAGGACCTGTTGTTGTAAACAGATCTAAACTACAATCTAAACTACAGACTCGTCCTCTCCAACGCATCACTGTGAGCTAAACATATCAGTTGATTTTTTATCTTCTTATGGATATAACGTCTTGTTTTTCACCCACCGGGAACCTCTTCTGGTTGCTTGGACTTCAGCACATTGACCTCAGAGTATGTGGTGTCAGCAGGAGTCGAATCCTTTCCTGTGTCAAAACAAACAGAAGGTTTTGATCTGCTGCAGAAATCTGTCCATCAGAGATTAACAGACGAGTCGCTCGCTCCCTGACAGACAGGCAGGCAGACAGACAGGTAGACAGATAGATAGATAGATAGATAGATAGATAGATAGATAGATAGATAGAAAGATAGATAGATAGATAGATAGATAGATAGATAGATAGATAGATAGATAGATAGATAGATAGATAGATAGATAGATAGATAGATAGATAGATAGATAGATAGATAGATAGATAGATAGATAGATAGATAGATAGATAGATAGATAGATAGATAGATAGATAGATAGATAGATAGATAGATAGATAGATAGATAGAAAGATAGATAGATAGATAGATAGATAGATAGATAGATAGATAGATAGATAGATAGATAGATAGATAGATAGATAGATAGATAGATAGATAGATAGATAGATAGATAGATAGATAGATAGATAGATAGATAGATAGATAGATAGATAGATAGATAGAGTGACTCACTGGGGGTCTTCTCCTTCGTCTTGGCAAACTTCACATCAGAGTACACTACATCAGCGTCAGTCATTTTTCCGTGTGTGACTCAGAATCAGATAGTTTGAAAATGTTCCCCAGAACAGTGCTGAGAAAAAAAAGAAAAAAAAACAACTTCCTGTCTGGACGGCGGGTGTGTTCTGGGTCATTTGAATAAATGCTCAACTTCTGTATTTCTTTCAGCCGCAAAAAGTGAAATAATGACAGTAGGACTGCTTGAGCTGGAGCGCCTCAGACAGGAGGTGATGAGAAGAGCTTTTCCTCCTCACCACTGAAGTCATAGTCAGATTAGACAGTCCAGAGCAACGGAGAGTGTGGAGAAGAGGTGAAGAAGGCTGTGCAAGCAGACTGGGAACAGGTGCTGAACAGTGGCAGGTGTGATTATGTCAGGCACATTCCCAGTCATGTGCCAGGACATCACATTTGCATGTTGTGTATATTCTTGCCACTAACCTCCGTTAAAATCACTTGAACCTGGATAAACATGTTGCATCTCAGTAGATCTGATTTTGGTTTTAAAGGTTAAATAAAATGATCTTCGCATTTCATCATGTTTGAAGCCTTTACTGACACATGCTATTGCACTGTATGATAACTGATTACAATACATGGTATTTTGACCTTCAGTTCATTGCGTGGTGCAGTTCAGTACTTAACAAATAACATTGTTTTGCACAGAAGAGGTTATTCACACAGTTTGCACTGTTATTTGTACTGTTGTTTAGCTAGACTTCTTCACAGTATGTCCACTCATTTACTGTGAGTTACGCTGCTGCACGGTCATTTCTTCGTGTGAGATCAGTAAAGTACATCTGGAAGTGTCTACATATCTATCTGAGCTACATAAGTACCTTGTTTATGCCCAAAGGGAAATTGTAATGTCCAGCATCCAAAAAGGAACATCACACGACAGGCCACAGAATCCTCACAGTAAATGACGATAAATAAGTAATAAGCAGATAAAGTTATATATAGCCAGCAAAATAATAAAAAGTAATAACAAGCAAATAACAATAACAACAAGCAAATTACAATAATAAACAGTCGTTGAGACATAAAAGTCCATCTATCTATCTATCTATCTATCTATCTATCTATCTATCTATCTATCTATCTATCTATCTATCTATCTATCTATCTATCTATCTATCTATCTATCTATCTATCTATCTATCTATCTATCTATCTATCTATCTATCTATCTATCTATCTATCTATCTATCTATCTATCTATCTATCTATCTATCTATCTATCTATCTATATCAGTCACCTGCAGGGAACAGTTACTGAACAAAGCATCATTTTTTGTAACCAGTGCTTCCAAACATCTCAGAGGAGGAGACTTTAAATCGAGGTACAACCGCTCTTTATCAAAATCATGCTTTTGATGATTTTAATTTCTGTGTTTGTTTTTTTTTTAACAACTTTGAGGTTTCGATCGGGAACGTTTATCAGCAGATTAATCCACAATGAGAGGAACCTGTAGCAGCCCTGTGATAATGAATAATAAGTATTAAGATAGGCATAATAATCTAAAGTGACCAGATGTGGCAGTTCCACTGACATGTCTTAGTTTTGGTTCTGTACTGTGTGTGTGTATTTCCTCCCCTGCTGGTTATTTCTGAACATCTCTCCCTGTCAATTAGTGCACACGTTCAAGCAATTGCATATTAATAATTTTCTTATCTATTCAGCCGCATAAAGTCCTCACATATATAAAAATAATATAAGACCTGTGCTAAGCTCAGTTTTTTTTGCACACTGAACTCCCATTTTCTGGTTGTTTCTCACAGATTCCTCGTTGAGAATTTTTGCAGAATGCATCAAACCAAGTTTTATGATCTGTTGCTCCTCCCATCGTCACACAGTTCTCTCCATCCTGATACTGGTTATTACCATTCATCCCTGTCCAGTTGTTTGGTTCTGATCCAGCCCAAAATGCTGTTCTAGGAGAGAGTCAGAGAGAGCTGGTGTGATTAAACCGTCCACTATGATTTTGGAGAAGAACAAAAACCTGTCACAGTCCAACCTGTTGTTGAGCTTTGAGCCGTCGACCCACAACCACGTGCCCTCCTCCTCTACGTCTGTCAGCCCGATCCAGTACCCATCCCTGTAGTTCTTTACCTTGTCCATTAGTCTCATATTCAGGAATACCTGAGCAGGAAACACAGACACAACATGTGAGCCCAGCTTTCTGTGCAGAGAGGAGACGTTAGTTGATGTGTAGTGGTGATAAAACCTGCTCGTCTCTGCTGTCTATCTGAACCAGGTCTCCTCCCAGACGCTGACATTGCTGTTTGCTTTGGGTCCAGTTCAACTTGTTGTCAGAGAAAAGATAGCACCTTCCTCCATGTAGCTCCCAAGGAGGCTCACACCTCAGACAGGACGCAGCTTTGAAGAGAAGAGACGTCAGTCAGGAGCAGGTGATCACTGCCCATTACAGAACTCTGTGGAGAAGGTAGATCTGAGAGCAGCTGAGAGCTTGATGAAAGCAAAGCTAAATCCATCACTTACTCAGAGAGATATTTGATGACTTTGGGCACGTGTCCTCCAACATGCTGCATGTCACGTTTGGACAGGTTTGTCCTGTTGGTGGAGCAGAAAAGAAAACCAAATCTACAGTTAGAGAGAGAAACTCTCAGAGTCAGCTGACTCTGGAGGTAACAGTGAGACTGAGATCTGCCAGGAATCAACTTTGATCAACTCAGACCTGAGACGGTTTGAAACAAGCTCACCTGAGACATTTTTCAGGTCCTCTGTCAGCTTCAGGATGTTCTGCTTCATCTGGTTCCTCTCATTATCTGAGTGGTTTAGAAGGAGATTGAAGGTCAAACACTCATTTGTAATTACTTAATTAGGACACGATCAGCGTCTAGTTTATTGATCGACCGTTGTGAACAGACTAGACGTGACAGATTGATTCTCTCTGATTTCCAGCAGTTCACAACAAGCTGTTTGTTTCTCATCTGTACACACTCACAGAGAAGGATGAGACCAATGACAGCAGCAGCCAGGAGAACGACGAGAACCCCAACAATGACTCTGGCTGCCCTGACCTTTGACCCTCCATTGGACTGGTTGACTGGTTGCTGTTGTTGTTGTTGTTGGGGGTCTGGGGGATGCAGAGGATGCAGACAGCATATTTACACTGAGTCAATAAACAAAACAAAAATGGCACCTTTGTCAGTAATACTTCACTGTGAATGTCGTCTCTTCATTAAATCTTAACTATTAACTATTAACTTTAATTGTGACTGCAGAGATGGGGCCATGCGTCCACATCCAGTCTGACAGGTTGGAGCCAGAATCAGAGGAGGAACCAGACATTGTTTTACATTTCATCGTCTGTCATCTCACATGCTAATTTTGGAGGATGTGACACACAATGTTGGCCAGCAATATTCCACTAAATTGAGGTAAAAATATTTACTTGAACAACCAGTTTGTTCGAACTTATTTTCTCAGGTGTTGCTCATATCATTCCTTTGTTAACCAACCCAGGTCCAAAGTTTCCTCCCCTTCACACTCCAGTTCAATACATCTTCTTATTGATAACAGTAATTGGAGGGAAAACACTCAGTTAGTCACTCGGTAATGGTAGATTATGACTTGGTATGAATAAGTAGGTTTCACTAGTTTAAACTAAAATTCAGTCAGACAGCAGACTCCTCAGCGATGCTACAGCAGTGTATTTACAGGGTCTGTTTGGACCTTCAAGCTAAGCCCTAAGCTCGTTTTCTCTCTATGACTTTTCTTTGCGTGTGTCTGTCAGACTTGAGCTGTTTACACATATAGACAAACAGCAATAAGAGATTGCACTTTGTGCAACAGTGATGCAACCAGTTCCTCTTTCTTCTGTGGACATGACTTCCCCCGGTGTCCCTGTGTAGCTGCTCTGCAAACTGTCACTTCACACACATGATAATCTCTCTTTTATTCTTTTTCTGCATCACAGAAGTGAAAGTGATGCTTTAAGGAGCCTGATTCAACTCCTCTAAGTTCTGTTCAATGAGCCATAAACACGTGGTCACATCTTCAGCTCAAGCTCATTGTAAAATTTGTACTTTTGAAAATTTCACAGTTCAGGAAGTTCTCAAAACAGCAATTTCCTCTTCTTTTATTTTTAGTGTACTTCAAATTCCTTCCTTACCAGTGATATTAGATTGACAGGGCAGACAACATATCTGAAAGGGCAACGTTGTGGTTTCATCCTATCACTGCAGGACCTGTTGTTGTAAACAGATCTAAACTACAATCTAAACTACAGACTCGTCCTCTCCAACGCATCACTGTGAGCTAAACATATCAGTTGATTTTTTATCTTCTTATGGATATAACGTCTTGTTTTTCACCCACCGGGAACCTCTTCTGGTTGCTTGGACTTCAGCACATTGACCTCAGAGTATGTGGTGTCAGCAGGAGTCGAATCCTTTCCTGTGTCAAAACAAACAGAAGGTTTTGATCTGCTGCAGAAATCTGTCCATCAGAGATTAACAGACGAGTCGCTCGCTCCCTGACAGACAGGCAGGCAGACAGACAGGTAGACAGGCAGACAGGCAGATAGACAGATAGATAGACAGGCAGGCAGATAGAGACTCACTGGGGGTCTTCTCCTTCATCTTGGCAAAATTCACATCAGAGTACACTATATCAGCGTCAGTCATTTTTCTGTGTGTGACACTGTGTGTGTTGTCTGTGTTCTGTGTGTGTCAGATGTACCCTTGATGGAGGTGCCAGAACGATGCCAACTTCTGTATTTCTTTCAGCCGCAAAAAGTGAAATAATGACAGTAGGACTGCTTGAGCTGGAGCGCCTCAAACAGGAGGTGATGAGAAGAGCTTTTCCTCCTCACCACTGAAGTTATGTCCAGCAGTCAAAAATCAGGAACAGGAATTGGGAAAAAAGGAGCATCACGTACACGATACACAACAGTCTTCACAGTAAATGGAAATAAATAAAAAGTACAGAAAATAAGAAAAAAAGAGATATGTACTTAGTGTAATATGTTGTCAGTGAAATGAGTAATTACATTAAATGAATAACAGTAGTAATAAGCGTTCAATGCCGGTAAAAAAAAAAAACACGTCTATCTATCTATCTATCTATCTATCTATCTATCTATCTATCTATCTATCTATCTATCTATCTATCTATCTATCTATCTATCTATCTATCTATCTATCTATCTATCTATCTATCTATCTATCTATCTATCTATCTATCTATCTATCTATCTATCTGTCTATCTATCTATCAGTACAGTCTGATATGGAGGGGGACTTTTATCCAATCATGATACAGGATTTCGGACAGGCGGGTCTAACAGCCAATCAAAAACCGTATTGTCTGTGGTGGGCGGGGCTGAGACGTTGTGTCGGTGAGGGAGGCGGACACTCTCCTTTCCCTTCCAGGCCAGCTCGGCTCAGAGCAGGTCCCCTCACACCGACCCGGATAAAAGTTTCTGTCCCGGTCCGGACATGGCTCCGAGCGCTCAGTTGAAAGAGGCGATAGCCGACATGCAGGAGGGGATCCGAGCCATCCTGCTGGGTCCCCCCGGAGCCGGGAAAGGGACTCAGGTGAGCTGTTAGCTGCTAGCTGTTAGCAGTTAGCAACACCATGGCTGTAAAACGCATGGTCGAGCTAATGCTAATGCTAAGTTTACCTGCTCACCTGTGTGAGTCTGCAGCTCTTAGTGAAACACCCACCGACACGTAGCGTATTTATTCCTGGTGTGAACTGAGACTTTTGAAGTTCTTCTCCGGCTTTGAGAAGAACTTTGGTGACTTTAGACACCTCAGAAGTCCTTCACGCTGTTTGCTCTTCAAGATATTTCCTTCAACCCAACTTTAGACTTGAGACATTTATTGTCATATGAGCAACAAAACAGGCCTCATTACCACACGTTGCACGGCCTAGCTACCTGTCTGTCTATATTCATGTGTTTATCTATTTACCCTGTCTACCTACTTACCTGTATATCTGCCTGTCTACTGTCTACTTACCTGATCTATTTATCTATCTATACATGTTGTACATGTTTGCAGTTCAATGTGCAATCCTGGACTTTTAGCAGTCTTTAAGTGCATGTATGGTGGGCATCGTAGTAGCAGTTAAAACTGTGTGTGTGTGTGTTGTCAGTCAGTGACCCTTCCATCAGGGCTGTGTGCCATATGTGACTGGTATTTCCAGTTAATGAGATGAAAACACACCCACACATGGACTACTACTGGTGCCACTTGTTAATGTATGGAGCAGTCTGAAAGGTCACATCCTGTTAATTATTCAGTTTATCAAATCAAAATGAAACCGGCAGAACAATTCGCCACAGGTGCAGTAGATACTGTAGAACCTGGATGGAAAACCAGGTATTGTTCATAGGATATGACATCCCCTAACTAGCTAGCGTCTGGGAGCAGTGACAGTTATCCAGTAGATCAGGGGTGGGCAATTATTTTCTCCATGGGGCCACATGAGACACGGAACATATTCTGGAGGGCCGGTCCAAAAGGTTGAACTCAATTCTCAAATATAAATTGTATTTCTTTATAAAAAGGCAGTAAATAGCGTTGTTTAAAAAACTTGTAAGAGTATATGTTATAATCAAGCAATGAAAGATTGAGATTACAAAAAATGTCATTTATTCAATTAAATATCTCAATACAATGGTAAAATAAATGTTAACGTTTTACCATTAGTTTGCATATTAATGAACACTTGATAGATACACAATATATATATATATATATATATATATATATATATATATATTGAGACCCTCCGAGAATGGCTTGCTGTTTTTTGGCAATTTTGTGGGATATAACAAAACTGGTCTTGGTTGCTGCATCCCTGGATGTTTGAAGCTTGCTAGAAAAGCCTTGCTGCTTTTGCAGTTTAGCTGGCAAAGCTTCCGATGTTCGCGTCTTTTCGGCTTCAGTCAAGTTTTTGTATTTTTCCGCGTGTTTCGTCTCGTAATGCCGGCTCAAGTTGTAGTAGTCCACAGTAACACACGGCTTTCCCTCTGACTTCAGTAAATAAATACTTATCAGTCCATTTTTTGTTGAAAATCCTGCATTCGGCATCTACCTTTCTTTTTTTAGCAGCGGACATTTTTGAGCCTTAAAGTTGTCTGATGTTCTGATCCTCAGACCTCGTCCGGCTGCTCGTATCAATGATCCAATCATGTGCAGTCTTGATATACGTATTGCGTCATTACGTACGTGAATGAAAACCAACTTCAAAATAAAAGCAATGCAGTTTTAGTTCATGCATGTGGTAAAATTAGAAAATGTGTTTATTTTGTAATTCCCAATTAACCCTACGCGGGCCGGTCAGAGGCAACCAAAGGGCCGTATGCGGCCCGGGGGCCGTACAATGCCCAGGTCTGCAGTAGATGCATGTGAACTCTGCGAAGTCTGAGAAAATACAGAAATGCGGAAAATGGCTGAAGAGTCAGTTTGTTCAGGTCGGACCAGAGCGTCTTGTAGATCAGCTCACAGATCTGGTTAAGTCGGTTGTGCTGTTATGTATTGATTTGCAGTTAACATGTGTAAATTATGGACTTTACAAATCTCTGAGTAGTTGTCCACAGACAGAATAAGCAAGGTCGAATTTGAGGATGTCTCTTCCTGTAAGAATCTAGTTTAGTAATTACATTATTCTAAATTATTTGTGTCACATTTTTCTACCAAAAACTTTCTCAGTTTCTCTCTTCAGTCCATCATGCGGCGTCCTCTCAGATCTGTGGCACGTGCTGCTGCATTACTGCCTCAGTCGCTCCTTTAACGCACATTGTTCAGGCTTTTTTTGCTCTGCTTCCCAGTGCTACATCTAGCGGACTAGCCAGTTTGTATGTGGATCAACCAAAGACACGGGGCAGCGCGAGATGCTCGCAGCATAGACGAGGGTTCAATTTGCATTGTGTTGGTGTGTATCATTAGGGTGGAGGTGTGTGTGTGTTGTCTTTGCTTTGATTATTGTCGTCACTAGGAAACACGTCAGGTAAAGCAGAAATGTGATGAGAGATGGAGTCACATTTACATAGTCCTGTAGAGACGCTAGGAGTCGCATTAGGTTATCTAGAACCATGTAGAGGAACGGAAAGTCGCATAATCTTTCATGTGAGTGGCAGGTGAGACAGCCAATCGGAGTGTCTCTGTGTGGTTGCCAGATCAGCATGAAAGGAGCCAGAACTGAGCAAAAACGGAGTGTAATGTTCCCACAGCTACAAACAGGGATGTATAATAGACTCTGAGGCATTTCTGATGAAACTAGTGTCTCACAGCTTCTATGTTAACATCAGCAAACGTTCTAGGTTTTCTTTGACGCTCACACAGTCAGACCTTTCCTCCGTACGTCTGTCTGCTGCTCTCCAACCTCTCCCGTCCTGTCTTCAGGCTCCTCAGCTGGCCGAGAAGTACTGCGTCTGCCACCTGGCCACCGGGGACATGCTGAGGGCCATGGTGGCCTCGGGCTCCGAGCTCGGCAAGAGGCTCAAGGAAACTATGGACGCTGGCAAGCTGGTGAGCCCTGGTCCCCACTGTCCCTGGCTCTTTGTTTTCTGTCTGTCTGGCTCGTTCAGGTACCGTAGGTACTGGATTTGCTGCTAAACTGGCTCCGGATGACAATCTGAAAGTGCTGTCTCAGTTTTTCTGAAGAATTTAGATCGTTTCCGGTTGGCCCTCAGCTACATAAAAAATGGCCCAACGTTAAGAGTCAAAATGCTATCATGTGTAGCCATGTTCACAAGCTCTTCAGTTCTGCTTCTTTTCCAACCACTGCTAGTTATTACCATTATCTCTATTCTGATTAGCGATAACATCTTGTCTCCAGAAGCTACATGTTTCGGTTCCCCTCACTGACCTCATACACGCACGCACGCACGCACGCACGCACGCACGCACGCACGCACGCACGCACGCACGCACGCACGCACGCACGCACGCACGCACGCACACACACATATATATATATTTAACCCTGGTACCATGTGGTCCTGCTCCATCCCATAGTAACCCTGGTACCATGTGGTCCTGCTCCATCCCATAGTAACCCTGGTACCATGTGGTCCTGCTCCATCCCATAGTAACCCTGGTACCATGTGGTCCTGCTCCATCCCATAGTAACCCTGGTACCATGTGGTCCTGCTCGCAGGACCACATGGTACCAGGGCTGCTAGCAATATTTTAGAGACTTCTGCTTTTCAACTGTAGGGTTTTTTTAGGTGTTTTATTACCAGTTTATCGATGGTAATTATGATATCTAGGTTTCTGACATCACTAGTAGTAATGCTAGTGGCTTACAGTTCTGAAATGAAAGTTGACTTTGTCCTATAACAGCCAAAAGACATTTCAAACCTTTAGACTCAAAAGTGACTGAAACAAGTATGTAAGTTGTAGGACTGCGTCCCTCGGACCGGAGACATCGCCACTGAGACCCAGGCCTGCAGGCCTCTCTGTGTGGAGTTCAGCCAGCGTCTCTGTCTGTGGTGTGAGAGGAGGGGACGTAGAGTGACGTCCAGGCGTCTCTGCTGTCTTGCAGGTCAGTGACGAGATGGTGGTGGAGCTCATCGAGAAGAACCTGGACACGCCGCCGTGCAGGAACGGCTTCCTGCTGGACGGCTTCCCCCGCACAGTCAAGCAGGCAGAGATGGTGAGGACGGCCCGGAGACGCAGGTCCAGGTGTCCTCCAGGCTCTGGTCCAAGCAACACACACCCCAGCGCTCAGTTTTTGATCTGATTGATTTGATTGATTGATTTGAGGATATTCAAAATTGTTCAGTCTGATCTGAAAAACATTTGGTTCGTAAAACTTTATGGAACATTTCTGTTCTGATCAATAATCAGTGTACTACAACAAAGTATGATGCCGTATGCCACCGTAACTATGTAATAGTGATGTGTGCTTGTACTTATGTCGTCAGAACTGTAGCACAATATAATGAGACGGTATAATTTCTGCATTTATGACCAAAGTGAGAACTGAATATGACCTATGCAGGTCTGTTTAAGGTGCACCTCTATGCCGTGAATTTTCTAGAACTTAAAGTTGGTCTGAAACGTCTCAGTCTGTGTTCGTC
>CM055205.1:20724756-20729756 GCA_029224185.1 Karalla daura
CATCACAGCCGATCGAGGCCTACAGTTAGGATCAGAGACTGCAGGTCGTAGAGGTCTGAAAACTGGAAAATAAAGATCTACTTCCATTCATTTGTAGCAAAACCAGGACCCAGGTCACAGAGAACCTTCACAGATGGATTTAAATGTCATTCTGATCATAAGAGTTTTAGATAGATATAAAAATGCAGCTGTGCTTTTTGTTAAAACTTTGTTTACGAATTGAAAATTAGTCTGTGAAACAATCACCACTCTCACACAACGTCCATCCCACTCCTCATCTATGTCATATATCGGTATAAAGAAGTGTTTCAGTGCTTTGAACAGACACATACCGCAGTTCACATGGTTTTTAGTTCATTTTTACGGTTTTAACACACGTCAGTGTCTTTCACATTTATACTTGACAGGTAATAAATAAAAATCTAATCTTTATAATGGACTTCCTGGGGCGAGGTGACGTCACAGGGTGGGGTCTCCGTATTGTTGACGCGGTGACGTCACCGACCGGGGCTTTCCTCGCTGACGTCGGAGGGCGGAGGACAGGAGCAGAGAGGAGCGGAGAGGAGCGGAGCGGAGGACCAGACACCGAGACTCAGCGAGGCTCTGCCCCCGGTACCGGAGCAGCCGAGGCCGCAGACCAGAGAGGGGAGGCCGAGGAGGAGCCGAGGAGCTCAGAGTCGGTCCTGCTGAGGAGCTGAGGAGCTGAGGAGCTGAGGAGGAGGTGAGTGTGAGGCTGGTCGGCTGGGATGAAACACCTGGAGCAGCTGCTGCAGCGCTAACACCAGATACGATCATATGTTTTTACATGATTGTCCTGGAACATCCTCTGACTCGAGGTGTATGGAGCTCTTCTGATATTCTGATCTATCTATCTATCTATCTATCTATCTATCTATCTATCTATCTATCTATCTATCTATCTATCTATCTATCTATCTATCTATCTATCTATCTATCTGTCTGTCAGAACTGCAAGAAATAATCGACTAATTAATCGACAACTATTGTTATAGTCGATTAATCATCCCTAAGTATTTACGTTTTGAGTTCATAAATTCTAAATCAAGGGAATATTTTCTAGTTTCTTTAGTTTTCTGACAGAAAATTCGATGTTGAGAAGGTGAGGACGTAAAAGGCAAAATGACCTTATTTTTCACCATTGATGCATCCTTTGTTGTAGCTCTAATATGTGTGTGTGTGTGTGTGTGTGTGTGTGTGTGTGTGTGTGTGTGTGTGTGTGTGTGTGTGTGTGTGTGTGTGTGTGTGTGTGTGTGTGTGTGTGTTAATATGTATGTATATAAACAGGTATAGAGATAGATGAATATATATAAACTTTATTGATCCAGATGGATCCAACACCACACACACATGGGAGGAAGGTGGAACCATGTCTGGGCAAAGCCCTTCACGTTTTGTTAGGAGGATGAAGGACGTAACAATCGTACTAGAGGCTGGACTGGATCCTGGTCAGGAACATCACACTGGTTTGAGACAGCTGCCTCCAGCTACAACCAGTATGACAGACTGGTGTCAGACCAGAGCCATCAGAGTGAGGCCGGAGAGCTAGACTGGAGGAGGGTCTGCTGGGACCCTCGCATTTGTCCTCATCCCCAAAGATTTGTCCAGAAGAGTAGAGCAGTCCTTGGAACAGCTAATGGTAGCTTCTTCAGCGGATGGAGCTCCGTAACATGTGACAAAGAGCCGAGCTCGTCGGAAGTCTTTGAAGGTGTACAGCAGACACCTGAGGAGCAGCTCTGACTCTGATTATTATTATTACGAGTCAACTCTCGGGCTGCTGAGCAGATGTTTAGAGGCTTATCGTAGAGAGGTGGATTGCTCCCAGCGGACACATTAACAGGGACAACAATACCCTGAATATTTATTCTGGATTAGAAAGTCATTTGATCCTGAGGTCCAGACGACTTCTTGTGGCGTATTCGACTCGTGTGAAAGTGCTGAAACATCTCAGGCCAGACTTTTATGTCAGAAGTCATTTTTACAGCATGTGACCTGATTCCTCTGAAAGGTCATGGAAGATCCAGGTTCACTTGGTCCAGGATTAGTCAGTCTATCATCTCATATATTGACGTCTCCATCGTAACAGAGAGATATATAGATGTAGTGCTACAGATGTTATAGATTACACTCCTGACTCTTATCTGTGTATGGACAGTGTTTCCATGTGAGCAGGCTGATTCCTCCTGACACTACCTTGTTCAGGTGCTGAGTGTCTGAGTCTCAGCCAGACTCCATGATGATGCCAGGTGTGTGACTGCAGCTGTGCTACAGACAGGTGCAGCTCAGCATGTTGACATGTTGGTTTGCAGAGCGAGGAGGCCGTCTGCGGCTCGTCGCTGGCTGTGATGAGACCTGAGAGCGAGCCACACACGCTCTGTGCGCTCTCGTCAGGGTAGCTCGGCCGGCGGCCCGTCCAGAGCAGCTCTGGGTTCCTGTGCCGAGTCTCAGGTTTCACACAGAGGCCGGTGTTACACTCCAGACTGTCAGTACATTGTGTTTTACTGTTTCCTCTCTGAAACCTGAAGCTGTACTGTCACTGCAGCTCACCTCGTCCTCCGCCTCCCTCTGCAGGCCCCAGCCGGGGTTTGTGTGTGTGTGTGTGTGTGTGTGTGTGTGTGTGTGTGTGTGTGTGTGTGTGTCTGTGTGTGTGTGAGGTTTGCTCTTTGCGACTGTAACGCCTGCAGGACTGACATTAAACATTTAGCAGCCCGGTGGTTGTGGCTCCTGAACGCTCCTCTAATTATAGCAGCTGATCCTCTCTACCTCCACCAGCCAGAGCACAGCTCAGGCCTCCACCTGTGTCTGTCTGTCTGTCTGTCTGTCTGTCTGTCTGTCTGTCTGTCTGTCTGCCTGTCTGTCTGTCTGTCTGGGTGTAGACTGAGGAATGTTTGCTTTTACTGTATTTATTCATCAAATGTGTTTAGTGTCTTCAGCAGGACTAAGCAACGTTCTCATGTATGCTTTGACTGAATGAAGAGACAAATGAGTGAGACTAAAACAAATCCTGGTGAGCGTAGTCTGAGTGCCAGCAGCGACAGTTCAGAGGAGACTGATGACGACGTTAGATCATCTCGCCAGCATTAGATGTCACTCATGCAGTGACTTGAAAATTGGCAGAGTGCATTTCCACTGAAAAGGGTGTGTACAGATAACAATCTCCTACACACACACACACACACACATGCGCTAACTCAGTAATGAATTCTTTGGCATTCACTTCAGGGCATTAGGGGATCTGATTTGTTTAGATAAAAAGACAAAGGCGTGCGTGTTAATACACACACCCACACACACACACACACATTCAGTTCATATTGTGTGTGTGAGCTGGGTTCCTAGGAAGAGCATGTGTCATACGTGGTTTTTCCACAAAAGGAGGAGTTGCAGATGGTTCGTATTGCTCCTTCTACTCGCCCCCATGCACACACACACACACACACAGTCACAGAAAACAATCACAGAAAACAGTGTGTGCAGCACCTCACGTGGGCGGCCCCGCCGCTCCGTACATGTGTGAAGTACTTAAAGTAAACAGTAAATACTTGATGTTGCGAGTGACGGGAACTGCAGCTGCTGGAGGCGGTCCTCTCACTTCTCCTCTCACCCTCCAAGCTGTGCTCCTGATCTGTTGATGTTCCCATGGCCTGAAAGTCATAACAACGTAAGACGGCCTCGCATGCTTCAGTGCTGAAGGTGCTACAGGTGCTACATGCTAACATTAAACATATCTTCATGCTAACACTGACCACTTTCAAATACCACACGTCTATTCACTTCACTTCATCTGAACTTGTTAACAGGCTAACACAAAACATTTGTACTTACTGACACTAATCATCTGAACATGCTAACACCAAACACCTGAACATGCTACCGCAATTTACACCTTCATTTGTAAACAATAAACATCTTAATATGCTAGCAAAAACATCTTAAATATGCTAAAACAAAACATGTACATGCTAACACTAATGATCTGAATATGCTAGCATAACATTAATATAACGACCTCAACATTAAATGCTAATTAGTTCACTTTAGCTACTTTTAAGTGTCTAAAGATGATGAATCTGTCTCAGGCCTTCACGTGCTGCAATGGTGAATGCTCGCGGACGTTGTTGGTGTTTTGGTCTAATTCTACGAAGCTGGAATGGTGGAGTATGAGATGTTTATGGTAAACACGAGATTCTTCTCCTCTTCATGGTACAAAATAAACAGAGGAAGGCTGGGAGCTGCGCCAGCTCAGTGGCTGTCTGCTCTAAACATGCCTGAGAGTGAGAAGTGGACTCGGTTTTTACTCCACTGTTGTGCTCCTGACTGAGACGTGCAATAGATTTCCATGAAAACTATGACGCATATTGGCACAAGATCAGGCAAATGTTGTTTGCTAGCGTGGAAATCTAAATATTCTGTTGAAACGTGACACGGACCAGTCTCTGCTCTTCTGTTGTTCTTTGGTGTGTTTCTAGGGTTATGCATCGCAGCACTCGCGCTTCGATTTGATTACGATTCATTAGTCCAGGATTTCATTCTAGGATGCATCTTCAGGCATCTCGATTCATCACATCTTCAGATTTCTGTCACAATTTTCCAGGCTCTCAGATGTCTACGGAAGCTATCACATAGTCTACCGCTAGCTGAGGCTAACATTAGCTCATATTGATCAAGTTTCCCAAATCTTTAGTCTCTATGTTGTCAGATATCGTGTTTTAAATCGTGTTGAGTTATTTTGTGCATGGCTGCAGTTAGCGACCGTGAGCTAGCAGCGGGGGGGGGGGGGGGGGACTGGACACAAGTGCATCCATTCAGAATCATACCACTCCACCACTAAAAATCATTCAAATCATTCGATTATCTCTGGCACCCATAAGGTTTTCAGATAGCAGAACAGAATAGAATAGAACAGAATATGCCTTTAATCGTCCCACAATGGGGACATTTACATTTTTAGGCAGAAGTTTCTTGAAGGGCATCAACAGAGT